>CBVK0101575718.1:0-13333 GCA_900067695.1 Picea abies | reverse complement strand
AAGATGATCTGCATGCATAAGAGAACTTTAACATAATGGACACATGGTTAGCTCAAATAAAGATAATGATAGATCAATCTCAAATACTTTATACTCAAAAATCAGAGTTACAAAGCACAATCAAAACTGATCTCGAAATAGCTCTCTTGAAATTTCTAAAAATATATAGTCTGTTACATATTCTTTGAAATTTAAAATGCGTTTGTCGCTATGAATGGGATTGGGGCTCCTGCGGACTATAAAGAAAATATATACAAGAATTAATCTTTTAGAAGGAAGATGGTGGGTGGTAAAAGAACAACAAGACCTGGAAAGAATAAAAGAGAAGTTATTAGACTTCGGTCAAACCTTTCTATTCAAATAAGCGGAGTAATTGGATGAAGGAACTGATAAAGAAAGAAATATGTGATCAGCATAAACTTACTATGATGGTCTCTCGTGTCTTCACTTGCTTGTTTGTGTCCTTTTATTGTCTTCATTAACAGTTACAGGAACCGTCTCAACTGTTTCTTTCCCTTCGTTGGTCAATTTGTCGATTACTTTCTTGAACCATTCTTCATTATAATTTTTCATTGGTGCGACGTTTATCTCATGTCAGATTTTATTGTTGAAAACTCTCCCTCCAAGTCTCTCAAATCAAGGGAAATATTGTGTATTGCTTCCTCAATATCTCGATTCTTCACAAAATAGTCCACTAGCCAATTGTCTATGTCATCTTCATCATATTCGAGTATGTCATAAAACTTTTCAATTGATAACCCTTTAAATATATCAACGTGTTTGTCAAATTGTTTCTTTGTTAGGACCATTGAGTTGAGAATCAATTTAGGGTCTTGTAATTTGTTAGTACCTCCTGTTAGGTCTATCTTCGTGAGGTTCTTGAACAGTTCTTCCTTTTTCAGTATGACCTTGTTGCATGCTTGTACAATATTATTCAAATTTTTAATCTTTTCCTTCCAACAAGCATTTAGTTTTTTTATCCGACTTGGGGAGGGTAGATCGTCCTCTCTTCTTCTTAGTTTCGTCATGTTACAGAATTTGTTTCCAAAGGGTAATACAACATCAATGTAAAAAACTTCTTCGTTCTTCATATCAACTTGCAAATATTCATGGAAGGCATGTGCCCTCGAACCAAAAGAAACAATATTCTTCAAAACCTCCCATGCCTCTGTGATCAACACCATTCTTTTCTTAATAATTCTTTCTACATAACTCCTGGATGATGTAAGTAGGCTTGAAGATCCTTTCAATTTAACAGCGGATGTGGTGGGTCTGACTATTGACAAAGGACTGGCAAGAAGTGGAAGAGGAATTAAGGCATCTTCCATCACCTTGATCCTTTCTTTCAACTTCGTGGTTTCTTCTTCTAGACCACCAATGGAATCATCAAGAGAATCCTTGGTTTCTCTGTGAATTTTATAAATTTTTGATGGTCGCATATATTTTAGGTCAACCTCTGAAAGAGATTTTCATTTTTTTTTTTTCATATCACCTTTTTTAATGATCAATTTCTTAGATTCGTTGTCAAAGACAACGCTTTGTAAATCAAATGACTCTTCTTCATTGAAGGTCTCTTTCTCAATGATCTCTAATGATGGATTTTGATGGGCCATGTTTCCTGGTTGATCAATTTTCGGAAACATTTTCTCAATATCCACCTCGATCTCCATGTCTTCAAGAGAGAATCTATTGATGTCATTTTCAATGAGATGGTCTTCTTCCTCTTGCACAACATTATTCCTCTTCTTTCTCAGAGGGAGCTTGTGTGAGCTCTTGATTTTCCCGGGGGAGGGGGGAGGATTCTTCTCCCCTCTGTCACTTGAACTACTATTTGTAACTTTCCTAGTTGGGTGGGTCATTGGAGAAATGCTCCAGGATGTGGTAGTATTTGGAGTAACAATTGGATACTGGGCACTCTTCTCACTAGGACCCTTTCATTTCTACTTGTACAACTCATTAGTACTAATTATTGTTTCCAAGTCACCATCGTTGTGTGCAGGATCGCCTAGGTTGGTATCTTCTTCTTCACTCAAAATAGTATGAATGAATGAGTTGTTGAATCCTACTATCAACATATGTTCCACGAAGATTTTTTTAGGGTCAAAACCCTTTGTCTTTTCATCATACTTCATATTTACATTGTGGAAGTGATTCGCAAACTCATCAATTTTGTTTATATTTCTGAATATGAAGTCTCCAGTTTTCCATGGCAAGGGGATGAATTGCTTTTTCCTTTTTTCATGGAAAAAGTACAACCAGAAATTTTATTGCCTTGCCACTTCCATAATAAACAATTTATCATATACATGGTATGGAAGAAAAGAGGGATTTTCCTTGGAACAGAAGATCCTGATGACACTGTGATTTTCCATTTGTTCTATCATTCCCTTTTTCTCCAAGAATTTATTTTCCTAGTCAGATATCCTGGGGGTAATTTTACCAAACAACAATCCTTTGAAAACTGAAATGAAATCATTGTAAACTTCGTAAAAATGAAAATAAGTCTTATGTCTCCACAATGCTTGATACCAGAAGGTGACTGGATCAATTTCACAATTCACCCTCTTACATATAGTCAATTTTGGAAATTGACAACAATATACTATTGCAAATACCAAATAGGAAGCCATAAAGAATTTCTTGTCCCTTTTTTAATGTGACAATTGGGAGGAGATTTCAATGGAAATCTGTTTTCCCCAATCGAAGATAGCTTGTTCTTTAACCGTAAAATATAAAATATAAAGAATCATGCAAGAAATGGTGGTTGTGTTTTCTTGACCTTTCAACATGGTAAACAACCAAGCAATTTCCTGAAAGGGGTTTTTAAAAAAGTCGACCTAAATCCTGGTTATGTCTTATGGGATAGCCACAGAATTCTCCAAGAATTCAGGAAAGAGATCCAGGCCATTGTCATGTTTCTTCAGAAAATTTCTGCAATCCTCTCCTTTGAAGGTAAGTGTTGGCTCAGGGAGCTTCAACATATTACGAAACAATTGCAGTGAAAGAGAGATGTGGAAATGATCTTGTAGTTGCATAATTCGATGGCTCAGGACATACTTTTCAACGCACCATGCAACCAGTTCTTTGCAGTCGAATACCTCAAGGACACACCCTACGCAAGCAATTTCAGATGTCTAGATTACTTCTTTTTTAGCAAGAGGAGATGAATAGTATGAATATGCTCTAGACCACTGAAAGCTATGGTCTTCACGACCAAAAATATTCAAAGTATCACCACAGAACTATTGTCGAGTTGTCGTTGCCATAGGTTGATGAGAGTGTTCTTTCAACTGGATAATAACTTGAAATGAATCCTTTTAGAGATATAACAAAAATATAACACTTGGAAAATCGTGATTTAATGAAATTTAATGAAAAATCTTCTTGGTCCCTTCGCTTATTAATGACGATCTTTACGGAGCCTGCATGATCAATTATTAGCATTAAACCATACTAAATGCATATTGGGAAAATCATGAAGATGGTGGGTACGGACAAGAACAATTTGAATTTAGGGCCTTTTGGTGAACCCGCGAACCCGCGGTTGCGAACGATCAAAAATAGGCTAATTGTTGCACAACGGTCGGTCAGACTTGGATACAAGAGAAACGAAATACTTAGGGGCTCGGTACCCATGACAAGTCCGATGGTCATAATGTAGATCACGAATCTTTGGGTGAAAAATGGAGATCGTGGAACTTGGAAGATGAAAGTTTGAACCCATGAATCTGTGGTTGCAAAAATGGTTAAGTATATTATAACAAGGTGATCGGTTGGACTCATGATATAGGAACATGAATGAAGGTGAACACCCGCGAGTCCGCCAACCCACAAACTTGTACATTTTTTAAATACAACTAAGTATGGTAACTAGAAAGGGAAAAGGGAATGGATAAAAGAAAAGGGGAATGAGGGTAGGTATAGATGAGGGAAAAGAAATGGAAAAAATAAGTTGGGAAAATAGAAAAGAGAGGGAAATTTTGGAACTGGAAATTGATCTCAACAATACTTTATTCTGCTCTCTAATTAATTCATTGCATGAGAGAGACTATAATAGTGGGTCATGGAATACAACGGTATGGTTTTTGTCCTAGTCAAATGGAATACAAATGATAGTGGGAATTAGAATGTCCCATGCAAGGATTTGAAGCTATTTAATACATAGATAATGGACGAGAACTAGAACATGCCCAAGCAAATCCAATTCTAGATGCATGGGTAATAGAAGAATGTGTTCTACGGATAATGGTATTCATTATGTGTATTCATTAATGGTAATAGAAGAATCTGTTATATGGATAATGGTATCCAATTCCAAATCCACCATTGAATATTTCTCCCCACAAATTCATTATGTGTATTCCAATAAAGATTTTTTCCATTGGATTCAATCTCCTCTAAACATTGCTGACAATAACCATTGATCAATGCACAGATATTTTAGAGAGTTGACACTTAGGTTTTTGGACTTGCATCAATCTCCATACAACACCATCTCTAGAGGTAACCCAACACTCAACACTGAGGGATGTTTCTTATAACATTTTTCATATCATACACACACTCTTATATCAATTGCATGATATTTCATTAGGACCTTGTCTTTGTCATGAGGCCATCGGTTCCCTATGGGACATCCCAGAGTTTCCTGCACTAAATCAAGAATCAAAGGGTACTATGATTTGACCCCTAGACACATTGGACTTCTCCATCATTGATCAATTATTCAATATACTATATGTTATGCATATCTCTGGTTAAGTTTCTCACTTATTCTACTTCCTAGGAGGACTATAGCTCTTCAAATGTTTTTGCACCATATTTTCATGTTTTCTCCACATATGCAACATCCTTGTTTCAGAACAATACTTACACATTGTTTCAATAGTGATAACTACATGTAATTACCAAAGGGAACATCCACATGATAACAGTCACACCAACCACTAAATTTTCCACCTTAGTTCCATTCTCTTGAAGGCAGATACACCTCTCCTTGCAACACCACACTCAACATTGTTTCCCATGTCTCATGACATTCCTTCTCCCCCTAGAGCCATTCTTAAACCAAGAGGAAAGTAGGGATTTTTTCAAGTTAAACAGAGAGGAACTCATGTAGAATGTCAAGGTACATTCTGTGAGAAGGAAACGTCACCAATAATGCACCTCCTTCAAGGGAACTTTAATAGTTTTCCAGCAACATGTAGGGATAGTTAGTCGTATATTTCATCCTTTGAGCTACATGCATATGCATTATTTATATTTTCTTTCCAGCCTCATGTTGTGTGCATTTAGTTTATTGTGTCTTTCAATTCCCAATTATATTGAGTGGACCCATTGTAAAACTATAAAAACAAATTTGGCCATATGAAAGAAGTTAAGCATTTTCTCTAATATATTCAGGGTTTTTTCTTTCTTCTCCAAATTTTCGGTCTTTATTTGTAAGATATGGAAAAGAGATTCATTACTGTTGAACTCGAGGATCCACATGGATACAATCCTGATCACCTCATTTCTATACCACACTCATGTGGACACACATTTATAATGTTAATAAAATAAGTTGAAAAAATAGTTCCTTGAAAATGGGAAAATTTTGCAATAATAAAAAATCATTGTAGATCCATTTTAAATGAGATATTTTAAGCAACAATATGTTTGTGCCTCGATTTATTTTGTATCCCTCTTAGTGATTAATAGATCTAGGGTTAAGATGAATATATGCCTATGTTATCAATCAATGGATGTTTCTTCACAATAAATGGACTTTAAATATAAGTTGCAACTATTTTTCCCAATGTTCACACCATTCACAATTAAAGCAATCTTTTGTTTGCATTATAAAAGTTATTTTTCTTGGTCGAAGAATAAGCTAGCATGGTTCCTTCTCTTTTAAGTGGTTGCTTCTCAAGTTTTGTTGTAATGCATTGAATCAATATTCAACATGTAATTCAAAATAGGGTCTAATTATAATCTTAGAGAGCAATTCCTATGTCATTGTGTGCAAAGTATGACTCTTTGTTTTATATTTCAAATTTTTGGAAGGTAATTAAGTTTATGGAAATTTCTATAGAAGCCATTAAATAGCTTAATATTATAATTTTTTTCTTTTTTAAGATAATTCTCTCTGAGTATAAAATCTCCTCCTTTCTCTTTTTCAACTTTATTTTTTCACTATTTTTCATAGTACATTATATTATCTTTCAAGTTACTCTGAAAGTGCTTACACTATGTTTGGTGGTGCTTCATGAGATTTGGGGCACATGGTGTATGCTTATTCCCTAGATGGTCCATGATGGATTTGCACATTGGGGATGAATTCATTAGTAATTACTTGAACTCATTTTGGTTTTTGCATGATATTCTTCCTTATGGCATTGAAGATATCCTAACATCTTTGGAGGCATTCTACATAATGGCCACATGAAGATGCTCACTGGCTTGGAGAACACCCTATTTAGGATGAGGAGCATTTTGCATCTTAAAGGATGGCATTAGGCCCTACACAACACAAGGTAGATTGGATGCTTGGAGTTGTCTTGAGAATGAGTGGGTTGCAATAGTGTTTATGAAAGAAGAGTGGACCTAGTGGAGTGAATAGCTTAGGAGGATTGTTGGAGTATGTGGAGGCTTGTAGGAGGAGCATTGGACATATCTCATGGAGAACCCTTGCATTTGGAGACATTCTTGTGGAGGACATCACCTTATAGCTTGACATGTGTTCCCTTGGAGTGTAGTGCTCCACGTGTGTGAGCATGCATGTGTTATTGTAGGTTGCTTGTAAGGGATAAGGCCCATACATATGTAGTGTTGGATTCCCTTACTTCGGATATAGAGGAAGGAGATAGTCCTTCACTCACTCATCATTCTTATCACACTTGTGTTAGAGATGCAATTAGGAGGAGCACACCACATGTCCTCTCTCTTGTATATATTTGTATCTACTTGATCTCTCTTCTCTTGGAGTCACTATGGTTTATTGAACTTGTTGGAGTATCTTGAAGACTAAGGTTAGGGTTTCATCCTTGAGAGATTTGGAGATTAGTGTTTTTAGATGAAACCCTAAGTTGCAATTTTCACTTGAAGAAGAGAAGAAGAAGAAGAAGAGGTGTTTTCCTTGAACGACTTGCTTGAGTGATTCATGCTTGTTAGATCTCCTTGGTTGAGCTAGGGTTTTCTTAGTTTTTTCTATCTAGGGTATTTTAGAGATAGTGGATTATACTAGCCTTGTGATAAGGCTAGGGTATGTACATGAACTTCATCTTATACATATCAATAATGTTTTCAACAATCCAATACTTGTGTAAATTGAAGATTTTATTTTCAACCCTCTATGTTCTTTGTGATTTGCAATTTCGAGTTATATACGTCTTGTTGATTTGACATAAGTTAAGAGTGATTATGTTAAGTGATTTAACATTGTAATTGAAAAATATCAAAGAAAAATTTTTGTTGTGTTTACAATTGTTATAAGTTGTTTTGCTAAATCTAGATTATGCATGGTAAGATTGTCTTAAAGGCATGAAACTTATTAAAACAGTTTGATATATTTTACCTTATATTGCCTTGATAACTAGGGTTGTTAAGTATTGAGATTTTGTCTGCTACTTCTATTGTTTTGTTTACATTTCATAACAATCTTAAAGATGAAAATTCACAAAATTAAAATCCAAAAAACTTTTAAAATAAAGGTAAAATTTTTGTTTTGCATCACATTTATTTTATTTAGTTGTTTATCATATTCAATAATCATAACCTCAAAAAATAAAATTAGTCACATGGCCCTTGGAATTTTCTTTGCCACACGTTAATGAAGTAATCGCACTCATCCTATCCGAAATCCATTCACTTTAACATAGATATTTAAAAAAAAAATCATAAATATGCAATCCAAATACTAAAATATGCATTTACAAAACAGGGGATGAATACCTTATTTATACAATATACATCATAATAACGGGATTACAAAGATGACTTTTCACTAATTAATTATTAATTATACTTTATCTTTTAATATGCCTCTCACTTTATAATAAATTATAAGTGACTTTATCCTATAATGTTGACATTTTCTTGACAAATTGGGTGAAGGTAGAGATAGGAGGCATTGGAAGAGAATGCCAAAACCTGGTCGCCATTGTTTCTCTTTAAAGAAACAATGGAACCACTTGTCTTGTATTCACGGCCGAGGATTTTGGTTGATCAAACCAGGGGAATATTTCTTGGATATTTAGGATTGGCATGGTACGAAGAAGGAGGACATAATGTATTGGAAACTCTCCTCAGTTTTGTGGTTGTATCTTGCTTTGGCATCCAAGTTAAGTGTGGATGCATACCAAGTGTTTGATGGAATGTTTGCTTATCAATTGTTTGTAAAAATGTATTCTTGACACATTTTAGATTACAGGTCTATTCTTGATAACCTCTTTGAAGAAGACATGCACCGAGAGAGCCTATATTCCTCAAGTAAATTTTAGATCATAATCAAACTCCTCTATGCGAAATCATGTCTCTTGTGAGTGGTTGCATCATATTATATGGTAGAAATTAAGCGTCCACTAAGGCACATGCAAGGATTTCCACTTTCTCGATAGTGTTTCCTTTATAGGTGTAAGCAATTGGAGGACTTTTCAAAAGTTGATTGATTATAATATATGCAAGGATTCAACTATTATATCGGTCATATGTTTACACGGAGGGGTGGTGGGATCTGATCTAGGGGGGTACTTTTCTTTGCAACCAATATCTTTCTTGGATGTGGTTACATCCAAACCCCCACTTTAGGCAAGTCAACCCCTAACAATGCCTAGTTCATATTTAGTGGAGAAATCTGAAAAGATGCTAGCTCAGGAGGTCTCCTATTCAAAATTCATGGATATTAGTTCTTATTATAGAAACTTTGCAGTTATATGTCGATTCAATAGTTTTTGGCATCGCTTAGTAAATTTGTATCAATGATTTTTTTCAAATTGGACCAAATTATGTGAGGTTCACTTATGCTCCATAGGTTTTCTTGCTGCTTAGTTTCCAAATGAGAAAGATGATCTGAAAATTATTAAGGGTGGGGGGGAGGAGGTTCTAGTAAAGAGAAATCTCTTTATGACCCCATGGTTTCTCGAATTTTACTCGGCCTCTATGGTTGTATCCAAAATGTCAATCTAGGTTTGCCTTCCTAATATGTCACTTCACTTTTGACATCTTTCAATCTTAAAAGGTACTGAAAATTCTTGAGGTGGATATTTAAACACGAAGAATGAGAAATGGAGTTAGGGTTGTTCACTTATGCTCAAGGAAGTGTGGAGATTGGCCTTACTAAAGGTATTCTAGCTAAGATGATTTTAAAGCAAGGTAAAAATCATTGGACATAGATATTGGATTATGAAAACATAGCTTTTCGATGCAGGATCTACCATCAACATGAACAACTTCGGGACTCATGTCCCCAAGCTCATTCAAAAAGGAAAAAAGATCATCCTCCCAATGTTGAGAAGAGTAACTCATAAGGTCTTCTTCCATGTAGTGGCATCCTAGCATGGAGGGGGACAATGAAACTAGCCAAGTTGATGGGTTAAATATTTTTCCTAAGTCTAACTTAGAAAAAGTACATCAAATGTGTTATATTTTAATGTTGACTTAATGAGCACTTTTTCCTAAAGTTATAAGTGAAAATAATTTAAGTGATGGTCTTTTAATCTTGGCCATCCATCTCATTGAGAGGGTGAGGGTTGATCTTAGCCCTTGATCTCTTTGGAGATAGGTTTTTTTCTTGCTCATTGAGACAAAAGGAAGTCAACTTGGTAGTTGGGCACATTATGCACATGAGAGAGGGTGATTTGTAGGAGAGAGAAGTGAATTGCTTGAGGGTTTGTTGGAGGTGAATTGCAAAGAAGACATATGAGAGTTTTTGCAGGTGGATCGTCTTTCTTCCTGAGTGTTTTGTAGAGGTCGTGCTACATATCTAATAGAGTCGCATGTGTGATGTAGAGACAGAGCAGTTGGGTCGTACTATTTGCGTAGAGGCTTGTTTGCTAGGCCACATTTTGTGTTGCTCAGTTCAATTTGGTTTGGAGAGGATCGTACAGGTGCTGGGAAGAATTTTCACTAGGGTTTCCTCAACCATTGTTGTAAATCAATCTGCTCTGTAAGAGATCTCTATATTTTCTATTGCATAATAAAATCTACAAACTGAAGA
Source organism: Picea abies (assembly GCA_900067695.1). Classification (NCBI taxonomy): domain Eukaryota; kingdom Viridiplantae; phylum Streptophyta; class Pinopsida; order Pinales; family Pinaceae; genus Picea; species Picea abies. Next base: position 3,138 of record CBVK0101575718.1, on the reverse strand, counting down.
ATTGGTTTTCCCACATTGGGTTTTTCCAGGGGTTATTTTACCCAAAAATTCTAGTGTCTCTCATGTGATGTAATTGTTGTTACCTTCTACAGTGTTCCTAGTATTTATTTATGTTCCGCAATTTTATTTTGTGAAGAAACCTAGTTGTAACTGTTAAGATGCAATTTCAAATTTATTATTTGGTGAATAATTTTTCTGGGTATTAAAATTGTTGAAGTTTGCGTTCATCTTGTTGGGTTTTAGTGGATTCACATGGTATCATATCATGATTGTTAAAGTAAAAGCATCAACGTGTTGATTACAAAAGATCAATTCCATATCTAAGCACAGACTCTGTTTGTGAGACAGTGCAGGGCTTGGACAAAGACACTTTCAGAAATGGCCATGACTTTGAGAGTTGAGGATAGACTTCAAGGCACTCATAACTTTTCCACCTAGAAAGAGAGAGTTACAAGAATCTTGGTTGTCAATGATGTCCTTGATCATATTGCAGATAAAGTAGCAATTCCTACAGATGTAGCTTTGTTGGGAGCATGGAAGAAGGGTGAAGCAAAGGCTATGAGCATAATCCTTAACAAGGTAAAGGATCATATAATCCCACACCTTCCAGGGAAAATGTCTGCTAAATACATGTGGTTTTCCTTGGGTAGCCTCTATCAGAGTAAGAATGAAACAAGGCTATGGTGCTTCGGGAAAGGATGTGAAGTACCAAAATGGCCAAGGGAAAAGGTGTGGTTCCCTAGCTCAATTGTATTACACTGATCAGGGATGAGCTTGTTGTACTCGATTCCAAGAAAGAGGATTATGAGTTAGTATGTATAGCCCTGAATGGATTTTCCAATCCATGGAACACATTTGTGTGTGGGATTGTAGCTCAGGAGAAGCTCCCTGATTGATAGTGCTTATGGGATGATTTTGTGTAGGAGGAAATTCATCTTGTTCAGACGAGCAGACCATCTACAACGTCTCAGGTTGTGGATGGGGAGGCTTTGACTATTGCAAGCGAAGGAAAGGGAAATTCTAAGAAGAAGGGCTCTGGGAGTGGAGCAGGAGGGAAGAAGAAAAATATTGATTTCTCCAAAGTCAAGTGTTTCCAGTGTCACAAGTTTGGACACTTTGCTTCACAGTTTCTGGAAAATAAAAGGAGAAAGCCACAGATGGAAACCTCTATAGGAGTAGAGGAGTTTGCAAAGAGATTTGAGGAGGATTTCTTCCTTATTGCATGTATGTTGAGCTCAGTTGTCACAATTGTTTGGTATGTGTATACTAGGATAGTGGCGCTTCTTGTCATATGAATGGGCATAAGAATTTCTTCAATGGCTTGTAGGAGGGAGGCATGAATATTCATATTGAGTTGGAAGATGATGCACGCTATAAGGCGCAAGGCATAGGCACTGTGTCATTTCATAGGGAGTTGGGTAAACCACTTCATTTTTCCGGCGTATTGTATTTTCCTGGTCTTACCAAGAACCTCATTACAGTTTTGACCTTGGAGGATAAAGAGTTTGAGGTGACCTTCTGTGGAGGAAAGGTATACATTATACCAAAGGGGTCTACAACCAAGATGGATAATGTAATTGGGGTTCAAAGTGAGAAAGTATACAGGTTGCATTTTGAGCTAGCAAAAGCATTAGTCAATAGCACTATAGATTTGAGTGAGTTATGGCACATGTGAATGGCACATTTGCATTTTGGTGCATTGGGTCATTTGAGAAAGGTAGTTACAGGAACGCCTAAGTTTGGAGTAGAGAAACATGACCCTCGTAAAGTTTGTGCATTGGGAAAGTATGCCCGCAAGGCATTTCCATCTAGTGAGCATAGGTCCAAGGAGATCTTGGATGTAATCCATTTAGATGTTTGTGGTCCTATGAGTGTGTAGTCAATTAGTGGCTTCAACTACTACATGATATTTATTGATGGCTACTCCAGGAAGACCTAGATATATTTCCTTAAGAACAAGTATGAGGTCTTTGACAGGTTCAAGGAGTTCAGAGCTCTGGTGGAGAACCAGTCTAGTAGTAGGATACGGGTACTTACATAGAATAATGGGGGTGAGTACACCTCTAATGAGTTTGTGGATTATTGTGCTACTTAGTGTATTAATAATGAGCTCACAGTTCCTTATAACCCGCAACAAAATGGAGTAGCAGAGCACAAGAAAATGACCATCGTGGGTGTAGCTTGTGCGATGATACATGATTAGGGGTTACCGATGTTTTTTATGGGTAGAGGCATATCACACAACTATATGCATAAAGAAAAGGAGTCCCCATACCATTCTAGGGAAATTGACACCCGAGGAGGTTTATACAGGTACTAGTTCAGATGGGAGTCATCTTCACATATTTGGGAGTGTCCGTTATTGTCATGTCCCTTCGAAGAAGAGCGCAAAGTTGGACCCCACATGAGAGAAGGGGATATTGGTTGGTTTGACTGAGGTCTCCAAGGCCCGTCGCATCTTTGTGATATCATTCAGAAAGATTTTGTTAAGTATGGACGTGAAATTAGAGGAGGAACGAGCCTTGAGTAGATCCAGAGATATGTCATTGCAGGTAGAGGTCCAACAGGGACATGATTTGGGGCAGAAGATTAAGGAGGTATAGATTACTAAATCACGGGAACAGGGTACAGGTACATGTACTAATGTTGAGAAGGAGACTAGTGGATAGGATAGTCAAGAGACTGGTGAAGCGAATGAGAAACATGAGGTTGTTCCATAGGATATTGAGCTTAGGTCACGACCTAGGTGGTACAAGTCCACAATCAATGGTATCACCTCCAGAGAGATCTTTTAGACAGAGTAAACCACCACAGAGACTTGGGTACATGGCACTCATGATAGAGCTTATAGATATTGAGCCTTCCACTTGTGATCAGGTTGCACAACATGGAGTGTGGCAGGAGGCCATGATGGAGGTGTATGCCACCATTATGAAAACAAATATATGGGAGGTCGTGCCCAGGCCAGAGGGAAAACAAGTGGTTGATCAAGATGGATCTATAAAGTCAAGCATGCAGCATATGGAAGCATGGAAAATTACAAGGCCTGCTTCATGTTAGGACCCTATAATGTACCTTTTTGCTCACACTTTTTGCTACCATTACATCCTTTTTTCACTCACATTTAAACTCACATTA
>CBVK0101575707.1:0-19067 GCA_900067695.1 Picea abies | reverse complement strand
CTCATATCGATCTTAGGAACGTGGTTGGTCTTCAACCCAAAGTTGGAGTTTCTCCATTCTTGATTCACCTTCCTTGTGTCATCATCATGAATTTCATGGGATACATTTTCACTTTCCGGTGTCCTCTCTATTAGGAAATTTTTCAATCCTTCCATGATCTCCCCTTTTAAAGCATCCATCTTAGTATTTATTGCCTCCAACTTAGCTTTCATTTAATCCATCATCTCTTGTAGTTCATCTTTTGTTACCATGTTCTTTTGTAAATAATTTATGTCCCTATGCATTTATTCACCTTCATCAAGAGTCCAAGTAGGATTGTCTTGAGGCTTATTTGGTGTAGAAGTTCCCTTTTTTGGTGGCATGTTGACCAAGTATCACTTTAAACCTTGATTTCGAGGTGGTTCTACTAGACAATCTTCCTTTTATTGTATCTCCAAATTTTTGGCCCTTCTGAGTATGAAATTTTCTTTTATGTATGTCTCTGATATTTCTTCTCTGCAATACCATAGGTCTGATCAAAATTGGTTGTTCCAAGTGGAATTTATGGTAACTTCCCCACAACTTGTTGATTTTTGGCCTTTCTAGGAGATCTCACTTGTATAGCGTGCCCCACACAAAATAATTGATATAAAATTCTGAAACTCATACTAGAACTACTACGGGTTGTCCACTATCCAATGCAACTGGTCTCACTCAATTTGGATACTCTAGGAAGAAGTTATGATTGTTTTACCTGTAACACCTAATTGAGACTAGTCAATAGGATTAGTCAGATACCTTATCTTCCACATGGTGTATCTACAAATATAAGATGACCCAGAAGCTGAAATTTTTACCACAGATACCTTACTAATTTCTGTGAATAGCCTTTGGAGTTCAGGGTCTGAAACATTGTTGAAAAAATTTTATAGCGAAAATTCTGCAATGGCTCAATTGAAGATGATTCTAGAATCCTATCTTACAAAGGTTGTATCTCTGAAAGTATAAGGCCTCAGGAGCTGAAATTTTAACCCAACATACCTTGATCTGTCTATTAAATATCCTCCAAGTCGTTCCTTCTAAATTGTTGTAGAAAAACATTTATAGTGAAAATTCCAAGGTGTCTCAGATGTAGCAGCGAAACCCTGAGACCTTAAGCTCTGATACCATATGTTAGGAACCAAATATCAATATAGCATAGAAAAACCCAAGAATAAGTACTCAATGCCTTGAAAAAAAGAGAAATTCAGATAATAATCCTCTTCGAGGGGGAAACCTCCTTATGCCCACATAAATGTCCAAATATAAGATGATTCTAAATGAAAATGTCTCCTTAGTATAAATAGGAGACTAGGAGCTATAATTACAACTAATGTACTAAAGCCGACATAAATAAAATAACATGACTAATGTAATATGCCCCAATTAAGGGGTAATGAGCCACTATTTAGGGCTTAACAAATAATGTACCCTTCTTAGGGGCTTTCTCTCAGGTTTGTAAGCTAGAGAAAGTTTCACATAGCTGCAATGATCCACATCTCACAGGTTTGTAAGATGGAGAATGTCTCACATAGTTGCAATCATCAACACACCCTCTTAGCTAGGGAGACATTTTCCACTAGGCCAAGTCTCTCACGAAAATACTCGAACTTTGTCTTGGCAAGTGGTTTGGTGAAGATATCTGCGATTTGTTCATGAGTAGAAAGATACTGCACATGAACTGTCTTCCTCTGCACCATGTCTCTGATATAGTGATACTTTATTTCAATGTGTTTCGATCTGTCATGAAACATTGGGTTCTCGGAGAGCTTTACACAGCTCTGGTTATCACAATGAATAGTAGTAGGATCCATCTCATGATCGAATAAGTTAGTCATAAGTTTGCGAAGCCATACTGCTTCACGAACTGCCACACTCAGTGTAATGTACTCTACCTCTGCGGTGCTTAAGGCCACAGAGCTTTGTTTTTTGCTACACTAGTAAACCATGGTTGATCCTAAGGTGAAACAACAACCGGAGGTGATCTTTCTATCTACTGCACTTCCTGCCCAATCTACATCTGCATATCCTTGCAGGCTCAAGTCCACATTGGATGCATATCTCATGCCATAACCAATTATGCCTTGTAAGTATCTCAATACATGTTTTGCAGCTATCCAGTGTGTATGTTTTGGTTGGCTCATAAACTGGCTAAGCACATTTACTACATAACAAATGTTCGGTCTAGTGTTAACTAGATACATCAGAGATCCAATCAACTGTTGGTATAAGTGTGAATCTACATCTCCTAAATCATTATCACTCATTTTCTTTAAATCCATTACCATTGGAGTGGACATGGATTTGCATTCTGTCATACTGAACTTTTTCAGTATCTCCATAGTATATTTTCCTTGACTTAGGAAAATCTTATATGTTCATTGCCATACTTCTAGTCCCAAAAAATAATGCATCAAGCCCAAATCCTTCATTTCAAATTTAGCAGTCAATGCTTGTTTGCATTCAGCAATGAGTCTCTTTGAACCAGTGAGGAAGAGATCATCCACATATAAGACCAAAATCTGACACTCATTGCCATTGATGTGATAATACAAGTTCGGATCAACAGTGCTTTTGTTGAAGCCCAAACTCATCAGAAATCCATCCATTTTCTTGTACCAAGCACATGGTGCTTTCTTCAACTTGCATACATGAGATTTTTCGTTGTGTACAACGAAAACTTTTGGCTGCTCAATATAAATTTCTTCCTCAATTTCACCATTGAGAAAATGTGTCTTTACATCCATCTGATGTAGCTTCCAACCCATGAAAGCAACTAGCACAATGATAGATCGGATGGAGGTATATCTGGCTACTGGTGCAAAAGTCTCGTCATAGTCAACTCCCTCTATTTGTGAAAACCCTCTGGCCACAAATCTTGCTTTGTATTTTTCAATGCTTCCATCAGCAGCATGCTTGATTTTGTAAATCCATTTGGAAGTCACTATGGACTTTCCCTCTAGTCTTGGAACAACATCCCATACATAATTTTTTAATATAGATTGATATTCTTCAGTGATGGCATCTTGCCATACTTGTTCACCTGAAGCTTCTCCATGAAAAGTTGGCTCTGAGTCAATAATATGGGTCATGGATGAAAGGTAGCTTGAGAATCTATTTGGTCTCTTGCTTTCTCTGGTTGTTCCTTGTGGGGCTTTATGCCCTTCTGCTTCTTGTAGAGTTTGTCGAGCCCAAGTAGGCCTTTTATGTCCAACTGTAATATCTCTACGCATGTTTCTTGGAGTAGCTGGATCTACTGGAGCAGTTGGATCAACTAGAGCTATTGGTTCACCTGGACTAATATATGTCTCCCTCTTAACTGTTGAAGGGGGAGAAGGTATTATTTCACTATCAATTTCCATCTTAGCTTCTCTGGATTTCTGGAAGGCCACTTCTTCTTCAAAGGTAACATCTTTGCTTACGTCAATTTTTCTCTGACCTAGAATGTAGATTCAATATGCTTTTGAGGATTCATTGTATCCTACAAATGTACCCTTTCTTCCTGAAGGTTCTAGTTTGGATCTCTTTTCTTTGGGTACATGAAGATATACTAGAAATCCACATATTCTGAAGTGTTTGATCTCAGGCTTTACTTTGGTGAATGCTTCTTCTGGAGTAATTTTCTTCGGGATCTGATGAGGACTTCGGTTTTGAACATATACTATTGTCATACATGCTTATGCCCATAGAGTCATAGGTAGACTCTGATTATGTATCATTGCTTTAGTTGCCTCAATGATAGTTTTGTTTTTCCTTTCAAAAACCCCATTTTGTTGAGGGTTGTAAGGAACTGTGAACTCCCTCTTGATTCCTGCTTCAATACAAAAACTGTTGAATTCTTTTGAGGTGTATTCTCCTCCATTATCTAATCTTAATATTGTGATTTTCTTCCGGTATGGTTCTCAATCTGAGCTTTGAATTCTTGAAATTTTGCAAGGACTCCATCCTTGTTCTTTAGAAAGTAAATCCAAGTTTTCCTAGAGTGATCATCTATGAAGAGTACATAGTATAAGTACCCATTTAGAGATGTAACATTCATTGGCCCAGATACGTCTGAATGGATCAAGTCCAAGGTTTCTTTGGATCTATTGTCATTGCTTGGAAAGGATCATTTAACATTTTTTCCAAGTGCACAACCTTTGCAAACACCTTTATGTTGAATATGTATCTCTAGTAGACCTGTTACCATTTTCCCTAGAGCTGGAAGAGCTCTATAATGAATGTGAGCAAGTCTTCTATGCCATAACTCACTCAAGTTGATAGTGTCATGTAATAAGGCTTGGACTAGTTTGATGGTCAATTTGTACAAGCAGTTTTCTCAGACACCAATTAACTTGGAAGATCTTATATGAGAGTCTTTGTGCCATGCAAGAACTCTTCCTTCTGAGAAAGTAATTTTGTAGCCTTTGTCTTCCAAGGCTGAAATAGAGACAAGGTTTCTCTTCATTCCGGGTACATATAGTACTTATTCTAACTTAAGATGCATATCTGAATCTAGTTGGAAGGTGGAAGTTCCAACTCCTCTCACATTGTATCCGACATCATCTCCAAGAACGACATGTAGATGTGTCTCTTTCTCAACGAAATGTGATAGATGATTTCTAAGTCCGGTCATGTCCTCAGAGGCACCACTATCAATTAGCCAAGTATTTTCATTGATAGGAACCATACCTGAGAGTGCTGACTGAGATGTTGATGTATTCATTCCTTTGAGGTCTTGTCTTCTTAGAACTGAGCTTGCTTGAATCATTAAGCTTGTCTCCCATCATGTTTTTGCTCATCTTCACAAACCCTTGTCAACTAGGCTAGAAAACCTAATGGCTATGCTAGGCTAGCTCTTTTAGGTTTTGTTGGGCTTATGACTACCAACAATAATCCTTGAGAAATATGATATCCCTGGTAAGCTGAGGAGCTTCTTCAAGAAGTTGCATAAATATGATTCTGAACTTTTTTGCAGAAATTGGTGAAACTTAGAAACCCTAGGGCCAAAAAATCCAAATGCTCGGAAATAAAATTTGAGACTTGTTGGAGGTGCGTTGAAGGAGGTCGTACACACCTATGCCCTTTTCAGCCCCAACGTCCAAGTTTTAAGTGTTGAAAACCCTCAGAAGAGTAGGTCATACGAAATTTCTAGAAACCCTAGGAGGGTCGTACGGTTTCTGCAGAAGTGAGAAAGAATGGTTGGAAAGTGTTTGTGCAATGGGATCTTCAAGACCTATGCTCTCATACCATGTTGATTTTTCAATATGCTAGGTTAGGCATATAGTTCATTTCAATTTTGCATTTGTCTTAACCATGAACAAGAATGTTGTAGCAACCAAGATCACAAGAAGAAACACCATGCACAAGAACACAAGAAGTATCCTAGGAAACCCTTCTCAACAAGGGAAGAAAACCCAACCAAATCATTTGCTATATTCTTCAAGAAAAGGACCTTCACCACCAATAAGACTTAGCAAACAAGAGGGTTCTCAAACCCTAGAAGACTAGTACCCAAGAGAGGTGTGCACTTTTCCCAAGAGGATGTACTTGTTGAAATTTCCAAACTTGTGTGGAGGATATGATTCCACAATGGGGAATCTTCCTTTACTTATATTAGACTTGTCCTATCAACATAAGTGTCTATTGGCACAACAAGATCGACCTCTCTAAGTCACATTATAATCAATATTAACCAGATTAAGTATATTTTACATTTATTACTAAACACATTAAGGTGGGGCTGACCTGTACCCTTAACATTATAATTAGGGTTATAGGTAGGTCTGACATTTGAACAATATAGCAAGGGATCTGATACACCCACTAGTGCTCATCCACTAGGGGCAAATCCATAGGGATGTCCATATCTCTGGCTCACTGCATTACACAGAAGAACCAATTCTTCACACGTTCACATGAGCTCATCCACAGGCACGTCCGCTCGACAGATCTTCTTTCCCACTGCATCTCACAGGAGAATCATCTAGAGTTTCTCGTCAACTCTGGTGCTCAGAGGAGGCTAATACATCATCTTCATTTATGTTCTCATGACGATGCACCCAACACTTTGAGATTTCACACGTTCACCTTGTGCTCAACCACATGCACGCCCAACTCAACAGATCGCCTTTCCCACAAGATAATCATCTGGAGTTCTTCTCAACTCTCTGAATGGAGAAGGTCATCTCTACATTCCATCTCTTTCTCAGATAGGAACCACATACCCTTCTTAGGGGCTTTCTCTCAGGTTTGTAAGCTGGAGAAAGTCTCACATAGCTGCAATGATCCACATCTCACAGGTTTGTAAGCTGGAGAATGTCTCATATAGTTGCAATCATCAAAACTCCTCCTAGTGTGGCCACTTATGGGACCATGTCTTCGTATTTCAGGTGGACTTCGACTTCTGTTCATATGTTGTAGGTCCACATGATTGGTTGCAGGTCCATGTTGTAGTTGCCTCTGTATATCAGATAAGATCTGCAGCAAGACTACATTAATTTTTGTTTGGTTTTCTTGCTCCTTTATCAATCTTTTGTTATCGGCCCTGCATCTATGTAATTCGGCCATGAGGCTTCTTACAGTTTCATCCAGATCCGAAGGGGTTTCCACTGCCCTCCTTTCATCAGACTCTTCGTCTCTATTGTGGGAGCCATCCCCCACTTCATGGCGCGTCACCATCCTTTATGCTTGTAGTTTTCCGCAATTCACTGACTGCTTGAGTGTTGACAAAACACTTCTTGTTAGCTAACAATGTATTAGTTCATGAACAACACATAATCATATTTCTTAAATACACACATACAGTAGAAAACTTTCATTCTTTTCTTCAGTAAGGGTTTAACCAGACTCTTTAGGGAAAAGGTAAGGTAGGGTGTCACCCTTAAAGTTATTTTAAATATGGTTTGTACGCAACTCGTCCATGAGCCCAAGTAGGCCAAGAGCTATAACCATGCTCTGATACCAATTTGTAACACACCTGACCCCTGAGTGGCTTTCCTAGGGATGGGGCCTCAAAATTTCGTTCTCCTTAGGTGATCAAATCCTCCATTCAGGGATTTCTACTACACTTTGCTCGTCCAAAATTTTCCAACCATGGTCTCCATGCTCAAAACCGAGCCCAGAACCGACAGATATGTTTCTTCGAAGTTCTTCGGACGTTCATTGGCTGAGGGTCATGTGGATCCACCTCACACGTGCTATTTCCAATTTCCTTCCTCCATGATGGAAGACCATCCACAGTCCGCTCCCATGACTGGACTTAATTTCTTTTTCCTATGTCAGTCATGGAGGAACTCGGCATCTCGGCACTCTGGCGCTTCACACCTCTTTACTATCTACACACAAGACCGCTCGAAGTTCCGAACTTCCGAAGTCCCGTAAGATCACCATGTGGCTCAAGCCTTTGGACTGTCCGATCTCTCTACTATACTACATCCTAGATCCTCCGGAGTCTCGAAGTCCTGGACTCCCAGAGTCTCGATCATTTCACCAATCACGTTGGCTAGGAGGACACGTATCAAGAACTGACACGTGAGGGGGTCAGAGTGACATGGGGCACGTCAAGCTGGGGTCCATGTCACCCTGGGTGATTTCACTGCATCATGTCACCCCGGGCTGACAGGCCTCTAACATTCCCCAGATCTCACAGTCAAGATCCAGCCATGTAGATTTATAGATCTACAGTTCTGGTTATCTCGAGGATTCAGTGTTCGAAAGTGTTGCAGTGTAACCTCCTCTCATCTCCCGAAGTGACTGACTTCCGAACTAAAGGGGCTAGCACCACGCCTCCCCAGTAAATCAATGGCTAGGAAAGAACCCGGAGGGTCCCTCAATCTACGGCTCTGGGCCCTTCGTAACTCCGATCTTTGGGGTTTTGGCTCCCAATTTAGATGGTAGGGTAGGTCCACCTAACCCCTAGGGAACCACCTAACGCCAATCAACCTTATGGGAAACCAAATCTCTCGGTTACCTTCGGCCAGTATAAGGTTGGTAAGGTTGGACATACTCCAAAGTCCTGGACTTTCGGAGCTCCGAACCTAGGAGGACTTAGCTTTCGTAGACTTAGTCTAAGGTTCCTTGGTATTGGTCATATGGGTTCTCTTGGATGGGTCCCATCTATTCGTCTTCCAAACAAAGAGACCTCCTATTTTCAAGTCTTGAGCTTCGTTATTCTTCCTAAGCTCTATAATGAAATGGTTAAGGACTTTGGGCCTGGAATCGTGGTCACATGACAAGGAGTCTAAGAGGAATATCCTTTCAGACGAACAGGTTTAGGTCAACACAACATCTCCTATCTCGATCGTCTTACAAGCTTATGCCCCAGGAAGCCTCAGGAGATAAGATGGGCATGCAAACTATCAGTCATAAGTGTAAGTTCACAAAGAGATGAAGGCATACACATATCATAAGCATTCCACACAAAAGCCATTTATAAATACACATACATATAAATCCAAGCATTCATCCATTATTCTAGTTCAATACATAAAACAGGAAAAATACTTATCAGAACCAGATAACGTGAAGTGACTGTTGAAAGGGGTGCATGTTTCCACCCAACCATAGGCTCAGTCACTCCTAACAGATTTATGACTAGCCATCCCTGAGCTAGACCACGATGCTCTGCAATGAAATTCTTTCTTTCGTCTCAGTGACAGTAGGGATGGAGGTTACTCTCCTCCTCTTGCGGGATCTTGGTAGTGGTTTACACGATACCAAGCAAGGAGGAATGACCTCGTTTATCAACTTGTATCATAACCTTCTCATCCATTTCATGCGACCAGAACACTCCTTTCTCAGTTCTTCCTTGAACCCGTGAGCTTAATATCTCGTCTCTGCACTCTTCGCCAGTCTTCCTCTAACCCACAACACCTTTCTTTCTTTCCTTCTTCAACAAGATTGTGTGTGGCCCGAATTCCCATTCTATGGTCAAGTCTGAAATCCTTACAGATGGGTGCTCTGCCCCATCCCCTCATTAACTCTTGAGGAGGTCTTCCCACCTACGATCCTGACTGTAATTCATTTCTGGGTCAAAGGGTTGTTCTGGTCCTGAGTAATTAAATCCAGTAAGGTACTGGTTTGGTGAAGGTTAACGCAACCATTCTTGGTCCCCTTCACCATTTCTTTCATAACACTCATAATCTCTCTTAGTACACCCCCCCTTTCCAACAATCATGCAACACTTATCCATTTCTTAGTAAATAACATAATTTGCATTCATTGACCTTTTATACAAAGGTCCATCCAATCAAATATTCACACATATTGAGTTTGCCATAGTCTCTTGGCTAATATAGTTATATTTAGAAACTGGGGGAAATAGGGTGTTACAATTAGTTAGTTTTTAATTTATTTATTTTAAATAAAAATCTATATTTTTATAACAAGATGTCTAATTATATTTTTATAACAAGATGTCTAATTCTACTTCAGTGCTTCTTACAAATAGACACATCGGTGCACTTATTGTCTTATGATGCACCACAATGCATCTTATAAAAAAAAATTAGACATTCTCTGATGCTCCTTCTATGGGAGTGCACATATACATTTTGATAATTTTTTAAATAAAAGACAATATTGCATAGACAAATATCTAAACCTTACTTGGTGTGTTATAGATATTAACGCATCAATGTGATCAAGTGTCAATGGTGCACCATTCATATTTTTTAAAGTTTAGACATAGTGCACTAGTTCTTAGGGTACAACAATGTGTGTTGGAGCTATTAAGTGCATCGTTTAGTATTTGAATTTTTTTAAATAAAAAATTGTATTTTATAACAAAATGTCTAAACCTAATTTGGTGTTGTTGACATATAGATGCAACAATGTGCTTGTAATCTAATGATGCACTGTAATATGTAATCACAAAATATTAAAACATTCTCTAGTGCACCTATATAAGGAACATCACAATGCTTCGTTTATGGGAGTGCACCGGTACATTTTTGTAATTTTTAAAATAAAAACCATCATTGTATAGAAAAATGTCTAAACCTCATTCAATGCATTGTAGCTAGTAATGCATTGGTGTGTTTATATGTTTAAGATGCATGGTTTAGAGTATGTTTAACCTTAAATTAATTGATATATTTATTTTTTTATCATGGATTAATTATAATGTGATCAAGTGTCAATGGTGCACCATTCATATTTTTAAAGTTTAGATATGGTGCACCATTTCTTAGGGTACAACAATGCATGTTGGAGCTATTAAGTGCATCATCTAGTATTCGATTTTTTTTAAAATAAAAAACTATATTTTATAACAAAATGTCTAAACCCAGTTCGGTGTTGCTGAAATATAGACACAACAATGTGCTTATAATCTAATTATGCACTATAATGTGTTAATCGCAAAATAATAAAACATTATCTAGTGCACCTATATAAGGAACACCCTAATGCTTCGTTTATGGTAGCGCACCGATACATTTTTGTAATTTTTAAAATAAAAACCAATATTGTACAGGAAAATGTCTAAACCTCATTCAATGCATTGTAGCTAGTAATGCACTGGTACATTTATATGTTTAAGATGCATCGTTTAGAGTATGTTTAACCTTAAAGTAATCAAAATTTTTGTTATCATGGATTAATTATAATGATCTTCGGCACACCTAATTATTTAACGCTTCGATGCACCATTGTTATGAGTACATTACTTCACTTCATACAATTGAAGTGCACCAACTAAAAACCTCTATTAAAACCTTTAGTTGCTCACCTCCACTATAAATGGACAATGGAAAAAAATTGGGGAGGGGGGTTCCTCCAAAACCTCCACTAGAATTTTATTTTTTATTTTTTTGGGGGGGTCCCTCCAAAAGCTCCACTAGAAGGGGTTTCCCTCTAGTGATGGTTACAATATTGGAAATTGTGAGCCTTATACTTACCAAGCATTCAATAATTTTATGTACCAAACCTGTAACATCCCAGCCTCTAGATGAGCATCATTACATGTGGAATACAAATTAAATATGGAGATTTTCTACTTAATTGAATTCCTATAGCTTATCAGCCGCAGAAAACACACGTATTTGACCATTGGACTGATACTACAGTTCTAAATGCATCTAACCGCATATATTAAACACGAATACAATTGTTCAAGCAAACAACAAACACACAACATTCATATAAACCATTTACACAACGAGATTAACATACAAACAAAACATAAACACTTATATGTTAGTGATTAACCAACTAGATGCAAACGAAGGAAGAACCTCCCGTCCATAGGCATTGTTGTTCATTTTCTCTCAATAGTAGGCCACCCCGAAATTGAGGCTATGATTCTAAAAGGAGATACGACCCACTGGTTGTCCACTCTCCACACACCTTAGCCCCAAAACCCAGATTCTACTCCCACAATAGTTCCAATCTTCTAGCTCTCTATCTTCCCCACAACCTACACTACCCAAGGAATGTACCCCCTTCACTGCTCACAACCCCTCATGTTGTATCATTTGTTTATCAGGGTCCTTAGTGCACTTGGTTGGCCAGGAATTCCTCAGCTAGGATCCAAGAACTTTCAGGTGCTTTAGGATTTCTCACAACACCCTTCATAAGGCCCTTGAGTCATTTCCTCAACATAAAAATCACACCACAGGCTCACAACCCGATTTATAGGCTCACATGCCTCTTTCTCAACATGAAAACAAATCCAAACAATGGATTCCTTTAAGTATACCATGGATGGTATTCTTCCCAATCCTCTGCTCTCCCTTTGCTTTCCAAAATCTGCATGTAAAAATTGTCCATATTCTACATACGAATTTCCTCTTCTTCCATAACAACCTAATTCACATTTATACAATTACATTATAATTCATGGGGATTATAAATGGGAATGTTACATCCCCTTCCCCTTATTTTTTCATTGTCCTCAATGCATAACACCCTACATGTGTAATTTCATTTTACAATCTTGGCTCCCTGGCCAATAATAAACATATAGGCTCTTTGGTCTGAAATCACACATGCATTCTAGCCTAAACAAATTACATAGGCACTCTAGCCCCAATACCACATATACATAGGCACTCTAGTCCCAAAAATCATAAATACATAGGTGCTCTGGCCCCAAAACATATATGCAAAGGCACCCTGGCCTGAAACATATACGTAAGCCACTGGCATTCTCCTACAGTTATCTTGATTTCCACCATCTCTCTTCCTCTTGACTTGCCCAACCCAAGGAATGGTGCCCCATTCGTTTATCAAGGTTGACCCAAGGAATGTGCCCCCTTTCACCGTCCTCAGTCCATCGGGTTGCACCATTCGTTTATTAAGGTCTTTTGGCATATGTAACTAGGAATCTCACTACTGAGAACTCAAGGGAACTCGCTGCTAGGAAAAATATCAGTAAAATAACCAACAACAACCTTGTTGTTGTAGTGAAACTCATATAAGAGTGCACTCTTTGTGCCTAACAACCTGGTTCTTCAATAGTGCAACTCACACGTAAGTTCACTCTTCAGGCCTAACAACCTGGTTCTTTGATAGTGCAACTCACACATGAGTTCACTCTTCTGTCCCGACAACTTGGTTCTTCGACAGTGCAACTCACACAGGAGTTCACTCTTCATGCCTAATAACCTAGTTCTTCGACAACGCAATTCACACATGAGTTCACTCTTCAATCTTGGCAACTTGGTTCTTCTTGTTGTACTCACCCTCTAGGCTCATGCATCCCTTTCACTATTATACAATTCCTCAAGCGATCCATAATTTTCTAATGTGTTCTCACGCAGACGAATGCCATCTTACTGCTAGAATTCCACTAGCAATGCATAACGTGTGGCAATCATCCCATTTGGTTTTCACTGATGGTTTTCTAATTCTGGTTAAGGAATTATGATTGTTGATTAATCCATGTCAATGGATTAGGGGTTTAGATGCCGCGAGATCCTATATATATTGTATTGTAAACAATGAAGAAGACGATGAATAGAAGATTAGAGGTGCAACTCTAAATTGGTTGTTGGTTTTCCCGGTTAGGTTTCCAAGGTAAAATCTATGTGCATTGTGTGTGTGCCATTGCATCATTCCTTTTTTATTAAGATTCTATTTGCAGTAATTAATTGTACAAGGTTAAAATCTACAATCACTATTTTTGTAGAGAATCCATCTTCCTAGCCTTACCTGGTTCCTCTTTTATCCATTATCTCAGGTTAAATGTTTATTTGCTAGGGCCAACCTTAAGAGAATGTTAGCTTTTAAAGGGAATTATAACTTCCAAATTGATCTCCACCACCAAATTCTCTCATCACTCAAATCATGCTCAATACTTGTTGCATACCCTAATTTAACTATGCATTCCCATGTACACACGTTTTTAGACCATTTAAGTTGATATTCTTTTTCATTTAATTTGATAACATTATGATAAATTAGATCAACATATTGACCCCATTCCATTGCTAGTTCCCTTTGCAATTTTAAGTTGTCTTTTGTCTCTCGACATTAAGTCCATATATTCATGTCCAACGGTGAGCCTACATCTTTTAAGTTGTAAATCCCATTATCATGAAACACTTCCAACATGGCATTAAATAATTTGAAATTGCCTTTGACTCCATCCAAGGACCCTCTTCAATCCTTACCTTACTACCATTTCCAACTTGTCAAGCTATCCATTTACCTACAAAGGGGAAGGCTATTACCAAGGCTTTCCAGACTATATAGGCTCCCTAAGCCTGGATTATTTCCAATCTGAACCAAGATTCCATAGTCATCCCCTTTAAATATTTGGTTTTCATAACTCTTCCCCCAAAGACCTTCATTGTAAACCAACCTCTAGAGAGTTTTTGTTGCAAATGCTAAACTGAAATGGTAGATGTTTTTCAACCCTCACCCCTTGCTTCTTTTGGATTTGCCAATATGTTCCATTTGACTAGGAGGATACCTTCCTTATCTCTTTCCCCAATCCAAAGAAAATTGAAACATTATTTCTAGTCTTGTTTAGGATTCCTTTAGATATCTTAACAATAATCATCCAATACATAGGTATACTCTTTAAGACTGCCTTTACTAGCACTAATCTTCCTCCTCATTATAACCATATGTTGCACTAGACATATATTCTAGCTTCTAGCTTCTATATAAAAAAATTCTCAAAACAATATCTATTTGGTTGTAAATGAAATCCAAGATATTTAACCTCTTGATCCAGGTCACCAATTTGCATTGGGAATAGGGATTCAACTTCCCTTTTAACATATGCAACTAGTTCATTGACCAACATAGTAGACTTGTAGCTTTACAATATATCTCCAACACCTCCTTAATTATTCCCAACTCTTTAACTAAACCATGACCAAAGATCATGATAATGTCTACAAAAAGTAAATGTGAGATGTGAATAGAGCTTGAAATCTTTATCCTCTTCAAGTCAAGTCTCGTTTGTTTTGAGATTCTTTAATTAGCATACTTAAGCCTTTTGTTGCCAATAGGAAGAAAAAATAGATAAGGAACAACCTTGTTGGAGTCCTTGAGAGGCTATGAAGAAACTTGAAGGTGACCCATTAATCAACACCACAAAAGAAACCGAATAGAGGCAACCCATAATCCAATTTATAGTGTGCAAATTCATGCCTAGTTGAAGAAGCAACGATCTAATAAACAACAGATTCTCCCTATCATAAGCCTTGGAAATGCCAATTTTTAAAATTGCTACAGTTAACTTCGGTGTCTTGAATGTAAGCATCCCTTCTTGTGCAATGGTCAGTGCATCATGGATTTGATGATTGAAAAGGAATCCAAATTGTTCAACTAAAACAATACCTTACAACATACCCGTCAACCTATTAGTAATAATTTTGGAAATCAACTTGTAAATGTGATTACATAAAGAAATAGGTATATAGTCTTCAAAAGTAGTTGTATCTTGTTTTTTGGAAATGAGAGATATAAAGGTGGTGATGAGAGCCCCCAACACTTTCCCTGAATGCCTTGATTCTTCTACAACTTGTATCAAATCATACTCCAAAAGATCAAAGAATCCTAGTTAGAAGTCTACAAATAGACCATTAGGATCATGACTCTTCCCTCTTTTAAAAGAAGTTAGTACATACTTCAATCCAACACTAGTGATCTTAGCCTCTGAATCCATGTTCATTACTTCATCTATTAGACTGGGAAACAAGCTTATTATCTTCATAAAATCTCCAATATTAGATTTTTAAAGGTCTTTGAAGAGAGATTTGAAATGAAATCTACTAGCCTCCACAATATCTGTAAAAGTACTTACTTCAGTGCCATTAAGATGAATGATTTCCCAAATAGTATTAATATGCTTTCTGTGATTTGCAAAATGAAAAAAAAATATTATTATTATTATCTCCTTCCTTGATCCAACTAGTTCTAGCAATATCCTCCTTATCCAATTGGACCTTCTTCTTACCCTCCAATTCTTTTAGAGTCTCAACTTCATCATTTGTAAAGATTCCCACGTCATTATGATTAAAAAGGGCCTTTATCCCTTCTTCCACCTCCTTTAATTCTTTTTTAGATTTGGAAGCAATAGTGGTAGCCCACCCCTTCATGGTTCCCTTGATTCTTTTTAAATTGTCTAATTGTTGCATGACAGAGTCCCCTAGTTGGGGATCTAAAGGATTCCAAGTTTTTACCACAAGGTCCTTAAACTCTTCCAACAACCAAGCATGATTAAATTTTACAAGACTTAGAGGATTCCAACCCTTTGTGTCCAAATTTAGCAGAATTGGAAGGTGATTTGAAGCACCCCTTGACCCAACCAAGGATTTAATTTTTATCTTGTCATTATATAAGAATTCAGCCATCATGAACTTATCTAGTCTTTGGGAAATTCCCTCTCTACGCCTTCTAGCATTCCTCCAAGTAGGTACAATCTTCATTGGTTCCACATCGATCAAGTGCAATAATGCAAACAAATGAGCAAAATAATCACCAAGAGGATTCTTACTAGGAGCCTCACCCCAACTTTCCCTAAGACTAAAGGTTAGGTTTGGGTCTTCCGCCACAATCATATTTACCCCTACTCAGATAACTAGAACTAGCCAAATTCTCCCAAAAGGTTATTCTTTCACCATAGGGCCCATACACATTGATCAACCACAATTCTTTCCCAAGATCCTTAGCATAAAGATCCACCGTAATTCATGAATTTAAAACTGAAGAATCAATGGCATCAAACTTAGAATTCCATCCAATAACTAAGGCACTAGACATAACTACAACATCTAAGGTACATAAACTCCAATCCATTAGAATAAAAGAAAGGAAATCTAAATATTTTTTACCAATACACATCGTTTCTTGAAACATGAATACTTTAGGCTTATAGAATACACAAATTATTTCGAGGGATAATGGTTTGTGGGCACCCCCAACCCCTCTAACATTGAAGGAGAGAATAATCATTTATTAACATGCTTCTAGGCATTCCCTTCTCTAAGGCCCTATCAGTGGTAAGTTGTTTTCCATCTCCAATCTCCTTTTTTGCGTGAGATATAGCCATAGATAAATGAGATTTCCTTCCCATTGTAGTAGGAAACACTTTATTGATAACCAATCCCAAGACCATGCCTTCAGAGACCTCTTCCTTATCTTTCTTGGATCTAAGGTGATATGAGGACTTCAAATAGAACTTTAGGTTTTTCTCCTTATGACCTAAAGGGTCAAGGAAGTCAAATCCTCCAAACCTCCTACAAATCCCTGACAAAGACCATTCCAACACTAACTTGTCCAATATCATCTAAGATACTTGTTCCAGGTCTAGTTGAAACAACATCAAAGTATAGCAAAGGGCCAATGCTTTTTAGGTGTACCTCAACCCTATTATCCTTTGAAGAATTACCTATGGACATGATATTACCTACAAGTGTATTTTCTTTAATTTTTCTTGGATCCTCATTGTTGGAGGCAATTGAGGGGCCACCATTCACTCCAAGAAGACACACAGGAGGGTCAATAAATTCCATACCTTTTTTAGGAGTGTTCAAAACCAACATAGCGAGAACCAAGTTATTTTAAACTAGTAAAGGAATGAGCTTAGAGGACGTCCATCTCAGTACGAATGTGAGCCTCTTTGTGCACACTGCATGCATTCTCCAAGTCATCTAAAATTGTCACCTCCACCTTCTCCTTATTATTTATATATATATTTTTAGGTCTAGTTGGAGCCCCTCCCCACCATGGGAAGGCCTCCCTCAAATGACCAACCTCATGGTAAGAACTGCAACAAAAAGGAAATTTCTAGCGATCGAGCTTCTAGAAATTCCGCCATGACCCCCATTCTATATCCAAATCCACCCCTCTCACAGGTCCAATACCACTAAGATTTGGGCCATCCTTCTATATGTATTTTCCAGCCAACCTTCTTTGAATGGTAAAAAACACCCAATAACATTACCTACCATTTCAAGAATTTTTTTGTGCCACAATTCAAGTGGAATACCTTATATCAACACCCACACCTTCTACACAAAGGTGGGTTCCCTCCTCAGATCAAAACCAGTTTCCCAATGCTTTAGGGATACACCTAACAATCCCAACATCTAGTCTTTACTCAACACCAAACATACATCCTCTTTACACTTTAAGATAAAGCACAATCAACTGCACACCAGGACGTGGAAATTAGGCAGGTAGCCTAGAATGGGATTCTGATGCTTTAACAACCGACTCTTTAAGGACTCACTTTGCACCATTTTCCTCATGAACCTACCTATAGTAGCTTGAGCCATCAACCCTTCCACTTCATACATCTATACATTGAGAGAGATGGCCATCTTCATGTGATTGGGGTGAGGTCTAATACACTTTTTATTGTGTGCCCTCTGAAAACCATTATCCACAATTTTAATCTGATCTCCTCCAATATCCTTTGATTCCTCTACTGGTTTTCTTAATGTCTTAGAGTCACTCAAAACAACTACTTCGCCATCACCAAAACCGATTGGAGAACTCTTTGTTTGCACTACTTCAAAGGAAAGGTTCTTTTCCTAGTTTGTATCTAGAAGAACTATGGAGTGAGAATTAATTATCACTTTTCCTTGAGAGTGAACCCCTATAGATGATCCAGATTATTTTCGACACGAAATGAGAGCGGAGATATAATAAAGAAATGCACAGAGATATTGCAAGAGAGACAACAATATAACAGAAATATAGCGGAAATAACAAGAGTCACAGATATATAGTAATACACGATTTCTATTAATGAAATAAATGTACAGAGACTGTAAAATACAGAGTGAAAGACTCGCTAGAATGGTGGTAGCTTATCTCTGAGAAGAGATGTGACGGCTACTCGCATCCGTGAGAAGATGATTACAATGAGGCTCTCGAGGCCTTTTTACAATAGACGGGAATGCCAAAATTCCTAGACATCCAAAAACCTAACCCTAGGAGACAAAGCGCCAAAAGTCATGTGGGCCCCATTTGGGTAAGTGAGTACATCAATTTCCCGGGGTCGTAACTTTTGCATACGATCTCCGTTTTAGGTGTATGATAGCTCGTTGGAAAGATCTATCCAAGAACTACAAATTTTGGGTGAGCAACATCCATCTACAATCCATGTTGCTCCCCGTTTTCTCAAAAAACATCGTTTAGGGCCTCAAAATGGCCCCAGAAGTTAAAAACTGCTAAAAATAGTAAATTACCAAAATTGCCAGAAACATNNGATCAATCCTCCCTCCTTAGGAAGCAATGGTCTCCATTGCGTTGAGTTCCCGAGGGAGAGGGGAAAGCGATTGCTGAATCTGAATCTTGGTGATCTGCTTGCCTTGCTGGAGAAGTGGCGTTGCTTAGCTTGTTGAAGGCTGTCATGAACTTGTGGCTGGAAAGATTGGACCTTTTTAACCAGTCTGGCTACATGAGATGACTGTGTGCAGGAGGAATCTTTGTGCTTTGCTGCAACCTTGTCGACCTGCTTCTGGTGGATAGAAGGTGCTTGGGCCGAGGCTGTAGTGGTTGCAGTATCATTTTCTTCCCCTTTTGAACAGATTGTGGAGAAGATGAATTTTGTAGTATGAGATACTACCTTGCAGCACTGTTTAGGTGGGGCAGTAGTTGGA
>CBVK0101575704.1:0-34548 GCA_900067695.1 Picea abies | reverse complement strand
CCTCGAGGTGAAAAAATTACCCAAGCTGCTGAGGCAAGCCTCCGAGTGTGCCGGCTAGCACCATCTGCATACCCAATGAGCACCTCTGATTCACTTGACATCTGCCACAGTGACAAAAGATAACATAAAAAATGACACATCCATAATACTAAAAGAAACTAGAAAGTAATAGTACAAAGACTATACATATTTTAAAAAAAGTTACCCAAGGTGACCTACCTATGAGTAATATTTCTTGAGGTATAGCCCATTTCTAGGCTCCGCCAAAGCATTTCCCTCAAAGTCAACCAGACGATAAGCACCCTTTTTTAGAACCTCTTTTATGATGAAAGGTCCGAACCACATGGGTTTGATATTTCCTGCCCCCAGGGGGTCCTTATCTTGGTCATAGACCAGGACAAGGTCGCCTTCAGAGAAAATCCAAGGATGAATGGACCATTCATACTAACACTTGACTTTATGTTTGTGAGCCTCATTGGCCAGGGCTGCATCACGACACTACTCATTGAGCCGCTCAAGGTATAATAATCATTCTTCAAGTGGAGAAGTGTTTGGAAATAACTGTACTGCCAACTTTAGGGACGAGATCTAACATTCAATAGGCAAGACTGCTTCCAGCACATAAATGAGTTGAAAAGGTGAGAAACTGATTGCAGTCTTAACAAACATTCGGTAAGCCCATAATGCTGAGTATAACATCAAATGCCAATTTGACTTGGCTGAGTTGATCATTCGTTGTAGGATGGTCTTAAGAGATTTATTTACATCTTCCACCTGACCATTTGCTTGGGGGTGGTAGGGTGAAAAATGTTCTTTCCACAACCCAAGATTGGATGTTAACTCGGTCATCATCTGGTTCTGAAAGTGACTGCCATGGTTAGTCACAATTTCTCTCAGGACATCGAACCTTGCTATTATCTGGTTGAATAAAAAGAGAGTTGTAGTCTCTCCATCATCTTTAAATGTTGGCATTTCGACCCACTTCGTGAAGTAGTCTACGGCTACAATGATATAACAGTGCCCCCTTGCTAAAGGAGGGTTGCATGTAGTGTAATCAATCCCCCACTTGGTGAAAGGACCAACTATGATGATTGGAAACATGAGACCAATATGTGCCCTCATCTTCCAAGAGAAAATTTGACATGGGTGGCACTTCTTGACCGATTCGATACAATCTTTGATTAGTGTCGGCCAGAAGTAACCTACTCATAAAATATTTTTGGTTGTTTCCAACCCAGACAAATGACCTCCACATGCTCCGGTATGGAAACCGTTACGCACGATAACTACTTCTTTGTGAGTGAGACATTGGTGCAGTATGCAGTCTACACCTCTTCGATACAATGTATAGTCTAGTATGAGATAATTCTTGGCCTGATGGTGTATACGGTGACACTCATCACGAGAAGTTGAGGTGGGGCACTTCAAAGTATGGATATAGATAAGTATATCTCTATACCAGGGATCTGAAGATGTGATTAGAAACATATCTCCTCTAATAGGAGACTCTTAAAGCACAACATCACCTGACTCAACCGAAAGTTTCGAAATAAGTTCTGCGAAGACCAGTGACTTTTTGGATTTCACTGAAATGAAATCTATGTCAAATTCCTGGAGGACAACTATCCATCTACTGATCTTTTCACCTATTACCTGTCATGTCAACATGTATTGAAACAAATTCACAACGATAATGACGGTGGTCTTATGAAACAAAACATAATGACGGAACCATTGAACAACATGGACTGCTGCCAACGCAAGTTTTTCGATATGAGAATAATTGTGTTCTGGTCCAACTAGGCCTCGGCTCAGGTAATAGATCACATATTCTGAGAACAAATCATCTTCCTGAACTAAGACCATGGCGATGGTTGACTCTGCTGCAGCCAGGTATAATAATAAATCCTTATCATAGTTAGGTGGCTGAAGCAGAGGGGCAGTTGTAAGGGCATGTTTCAATGCTTCGAAAGAGCATTGAGCGGCATCGTCCCAATAAAAAGGAACATTTTTCTTTAGTAAGTGCATAAATCCCTTTGTGATTTCGGCATAGTTAGCGATGAAATGCCTTAAAAAATTTGCCTTGCCCTGTAGACTCTGAAGTTGAAGGATTGTACGTAGGGGAGGCAACTAAATTATTGCCTCAACCTTGAGACAATCAACCATGATCCCTGTTGTTGACACTATGAAACCTAACAAACGTCCTGATGTTACGTAAAATATGCACTTGTTTGGATTCAATCAAATCTGGAAGTAGCGACATCGCTCAAATATAAGTTGGAGGTGTGTGGGATGATCCGTTCTCTTGCGATATAGAGATGCTAAATCATCTAAATAGGCCTCGACTATATGCTTGATATCATGGAAAGAAAAAGACATGGCCCGCTAAAAGGTCGCTCCAACATTTTTAAGACCAAAAGGCATCTTTCGATACGCGAATGTACCCCATGGACAATTGAGTGTCGTTTTGTTCTGGTCTTCGGGTTTTATTTGTATTTGATTATATCCCGAAAAACCGTCCATGAAAGAGAAGGCCTCGCAACCTGCACATTCATCAATTATCTGGTCAATGAATGGTGTGGGGAAATTATCTTTTGGACAGGCCTTGTTCAAATCACAGAAGTCCATACATACACGAATCGTGCCCTATTTCTTATTGACCGGCATAGGATTTGACACCCATTAGGTCAAATGGATAGGATAGATAAAACCGACTTTTAGCAGTTTCTCAACTTCAACCTTAATGGCTGCTGCTTTCCTGGGATTAACTGGATGAAGCTTCTGCTGAATAGTCTTGGCATCTGGATAAGTTGTGATTTCATGTTCGACTATTTTTGGATCGATGCCTGGCATTTCCTCATAAGACCAGGAAAAAATTTCGTGGAATTATTTAAATAGATCTGTGTAGATTTGAATCTCTCCGGGGGAACAGTCAGCTCCGACAAAAACATTCTCCACGACGCCAATGGTTCTGGAGATATTGATCGATATGGTTTCAGCGATAGTTTCCATATTACCCTCGGCATAAACCTCATGTGTAGCTAAGGGATTAATAGGACAAGACCTATCTCCAGTCATAGTCAAGGTGAATTCTCCGGCTTCAATTCTACTTAACTCTGGGAGGAAGTATGATCTGTGATGGAGATCATACCAAGGTTTTTCCAGACTAGTCATTACTTCAATTAATGCTTCGTCGGAGGGAAATACTAAGTCTAACGAATCAGT
The DNA here is from genome assembly GCA_900067695.1 of Picea abies. Lineage (NCBI taxonomy): Eukaryota > Viridiplantae > Streptophyta > Pinopsida > Pinales > Pinaceae > Picea > Picea abies. The sequence continues at coordinate 31,323 of CBVK0101575704.1, read as the reverse complement.
GTTAGCAAGAGAACCTTGAGCCCAACTAGGCTCTAGAATCAGATCTAACTCTTGTGTAGGAGTCGGATCTGTGTCGGCCGAAGCTTGTTGGACTAAAGAGTACACGACTTCAGTTGCAGACAAGGGCATGGACATGCCCGGGTTCCCTGTCCCTTCCACCATGGCTGATGGGGAAGGAAGTATCCATGGATCGTTGAAGTAAGTCGTGCAAAACGATGAAACTTGGAAAATCTCCACCTTATGGTGATCGGATATGAACTTGACATCCCCTTGAGGGGGTAGGTAATCGAAGGTACCCATTAAACATGGGCACAAACCAACCCCTGCGTTGACTACGCCTGGTTGGGGATTATCAATCATCGAGACCGCAGATACCCCCAATGAAGGGTCAGGTCTGGAGAAAGACAATCCAACTCCTTCCTAACAAGATATTGTAGTCAAGGGACATGTCAACTACTTCTACCTCGACGCAAATGGTCTTCCCTCCTAACTACATGGGGAAAGAGGGAATGATACCATGTGGTCGGACTGAACGACTGTTGAAATCAGTGAGAAGAGTAGGTGACAGAGACAAAACAGGATGACCAATGGCCTTCCAACATGCCAATGACATAACGCATGTCGAGGTGCCCTCATCAACCACCATGTGGAAAATATTCCAAGTAAAAGATTTCATGGGGTGAGCCACTACTATCTGAAAAGCTATGTGGTAAGGCAGACAAGGTTTTTAGTCAGTTGTATCCAGCATGATTGTACCCAGATTACAAGTCTCAGTAGATCCTAAAGTGGCTAACAAAGCTTTCCTCTACGAAGGGAAGCTTTGGAGGACCTCCAAAGCGGACATTTCATAAGGAGTTTGAGACAAATCCTCCACCAAAGAATAGTTTTGGGCAGCCCTTGCGTTTGGGTTGTGAGAAGATTTTTTGAACGTGCCTTTTGGAATGCATGTCATTGTTTCACCCAAAGTCTTCTCGATCTAGAGAGGAAGAGATGGGAGTTCGGCTTCTTTTCCCTTCTCAGAAGTGATTGGTTTACTGTAGTCATGCACTCTAGTCGATATAAAAGCATCACCGTTCATCATATACACATTCACAGATGTGGGATTGTTCAAAGATGGAGAGGGTCCTTGACTACCCCCTTGCATGCTTGTAGAGGCTTGGGTTAGGTTTTACCCATGTTGAAATGGATTGGTTAACATGCCAGGCTATTGCTATGTCACAAACTTTTGGGCCTCTGCAAGCCCAAGACATTGGTGGGTCGGGTGGTCTTCTGTGCACAGGTTTCACGGATACCTCACCTTCTATTTCTCAGTGTTTCCCCTGCCAACATTATTAGTGGGTTTCTTATCCCCCTTACCCTTCTTTCATTGTTTTTTCTTTCCTTCAGTTTGTTGGGTGGCCTTTTGATTTGTCGATTGTATTATGTGTACATCTGACGTTTTAGTAGGGGGAGCAGCCAAAACAGTAGTTTGGCTGGTTGCTATGTGTTGTATAGACAATTGCTACAATTGCTTCGTTAGTTGCTCAGTGGACGTTGTTTGTGCTAAACCAACAATACCATCGACATGTGGTCCAACTCTCTGTCTGGTTTTATCAAGTATTGAGCATGGTGCATTTGGCAAGATATCGTATAATAAACTAGACTGAGAGTAGATTATCTCAAGCTGTTGAGCTCTCATGATGGCATCTTCTTTGGAAAACACTCCCGACGTCATGACGTCTTTGGATAACTGTGGAACCAAAGACTTAAGAAACCACTCGAGCATGAATGCTAGTGGGACTGGCACCTTAATTAAACTCTTCCGACGTCTCCATTCTTGGATGTGATCAAAGATATGGTCCTCTTTTGTCTGTACGAAATTGGCCAGAAATTATGTGTCAGCGTCGTATCTCATAGGTAATTGGAAATGGTTTAGGAAAGCCATTGCCAATTCGCCGAAGGAAGAGTATCTTGAGTGGTCGAGCTCAATGTACCATTTCGCAGCACTCCCTATGAGAGTACATTGAAACAATCGCAACTATACGAAGTCATCTTTCAATGAGTTAGACGAGCTCCAAAGATGGAAGGTGGTCACATGATCTCATGGATCTTTGTTAGGCTTGGCCTCGAACTTTGGTATGTTCAAAGGAAACTTCATCGACAGAGGGGGCCAACATGGATCGTGATAGATAGGGTCATTCAACAACCTTGTCAAGTCTGGAAAATGCAAGGTTTCCAGGAAAGGTAGTTTGGGTTGTTGGTGATAACCATGGAAAAAGGGACTTGGAGTTTGACTGGCACCAGGTTGCCAGGAAACGTTCAGTTTCTGGCCTGGCTTATGGTAAAAACCATGGCCATGACCAACGTACACATTTTGTGTGTGAGGAAACATCATCGGTTGATTCCCAAAATAGGGCATAGATGGTTGGGCATGCATTACATTCAGAGGACTTTGGGAAGGGTTGCCCCATGTCGATCCCATGCGGATAGGCATAGTACCTTGTCCGGGGTTCCATTGGTTTTGAAAATAATTGCCCCAAATCAACATTGTTGATGAGGGAACTCATCCCTGCCAATAATTCCAAGGCCCTAATGCAGAAGAAGTTCCTGGGTTTTCCCCCTGTGTAGGAATAGTACCCTGCATAGGAATAGGTTGTTCGTAATGGGGGTTTCCCTCAGTCAGGAAAGCAACTGACAAGAAAGTGTTGTTACCAAATGCACCGAACAAATAAAATGGTGTCAAACCTATCGACATATTATGAGAAGGTGGTCCTTGACTCCCTGCTCCAAATAAACTATGGTGTGTAGGTGGCCCGATGGATTGCTGGTGGGTGCCACTGAGTGAAGGGGACAAAGGAGGTATATGAACTCCCTTATAAGGGAAAGCATTAAAAGGAGCTGAAGTGCCCCCCATGTGGCCTTGCAAAGGAGTGTTAGAGCTCGCTGCCCCCAGACCTAAAGTCTGTGAAGTGGAGTAGTAAAGTACAGGACTTGTACCTGAGCTAGGCATCCCATATGAGAACGGAGGGCCTGTCGCACTCGGTTTGAAAGGGGTTGTGGCCTCCGCCATAGATGGGGTTGGACTACTATTAGAGGTAGAGGTGGTTGAGACCATGGTGGCTCAGACTGGTGACAGTGGGTTAGGAGGTGGAAACTCTCCTGTGGTGACAACTGTAGTGGGAATTGAAGAATTTCCAGGAGCAGTGACAACATTTGTTTCCATTGCTACGTGCGACACTGTCTAGCACTCGTAAGGGTGAATCGGTACGATGATGGGTGCCGAAAGATCAATGGTTGGAGTTTTGGATGGACCAAGAGCTTTCACTCCAAAGTCTAAAATGGTTGTTTCCTTTGGATGTTGGTCAGGTACAATTTCTTGTGACCTGGTCGCTTCAAAAGACCCTTGTTGGTCTAGCTTTCACCTTAGTGGTGGTAGAGGTGGCTCCAGTGTAACCGGTGATAGGCCTAGAAGCCTTTGTGACCGACGGAGCTCATGATACTCCACTGTGTGAGAATATCAAAGACACCCTAGGGATTTCTATTCATTCAAAAAACAACACACACTAAAAAAGTCCCTCCAAGATAAAACAAGCAAACACTAAACTAGTTGGAAGAATAGTTACAACAACCAACACTAGAGAAAATTATCGGTGCAAGTGAAACTCAAACATGGACGCACCCTCCAGGTATAATATGCAAAGTGTGGCCCGATGTCTGTCTTAGGTACCACGGTATACCCCCGCAGTCACCTATGTATGTCTCTAAAAAGATCGACAACTAGGTTGCCAGCGTGCGAACAGTCACCAGGCAGGTACAGTCGAAAGTCGAGTAGACCACAATGAGTAGGGTATCGAGACCAAAACCTATCAAGGGTATTGAAGGCAAGTGGTCTAGAAGACAACTGAGGACCTTGAACGGATTTGAGACCCACGAAGCTCCGTGGCAAATGCAATCAACGGAATCCTAAGACAAGCCCTCTATATGTGTTCTCCACTATGATTGGTCCAGCTTTGGAGGGGTTATCTCCACTACCTTTCCACACGTGACCTTGTTTTTAGCCCCTGTGTTAGAGGGGGGTCCTGGATAACTTTCATGATACTGGACTTTGACACTCCCTAACTCAGAATCCAATGTTTGATTTAATGGCCTTGAAGATTTTCCTCTCCAACCTAATTCAAGGCCCTAACCCTAAACTAGTTGGTTGACCCTACAAACATAAAAAGTCTAATGAATTTTAGATTTAGAGTTAATTTTTATGGCTTGTCTTAAGTCAAAGGTTATGAAAGTGAAACTAGTGATTTTTTAAAGACGAAAGCAAAATAAACAGAAAGCTGGAAACAAAAAACCTTCACTTAACTCAAATCTTAAACAACTTTTCAAACTTAAAATTTTTCTAAGATCTTTGAACAAAAAACTCAAAGAAGGATTTCACTCGACTACGAGCTACTTATGATATAAGTAAACCATTAGGAACTTATGAAAGAAAAGACTTTTCCCTGGTTATTAATGCAAAACAACACTATTTAACCAAACAAAGAAATAATTTATTTTATTTTATTTGAATGCTCACAAAGAAAAAAAGAAAAATATCAACAAGTAAAAACCAAGAAAACTTGTGGACTAAGCGCAGATCGCAAGAGTCACTTTAAAAATCACACACAAGAAAATTAAAATTAGACTCTCACACTCGTCTAAAAACCCTATAAAAGAAAATTTTGAGGAAAACTTCTTAATGAAAAAGAAAGCTATGGTTGTGATCAAACCTAAGTTACTGACCGCTATGACAGAGACCCAAAAACCTGAGAGGTATAACTCTTGTCAAAGGAAAGGATGATTACCTCACCTTCAACAAAAAATTTCTTCACAAGCACACTGCTAACAGTTCAACATCAAGCGTGTGCACACGAGCTATGTAAAGTCAGAGCGCGTGTACACGTGTGCTGGCCTTATATAGGCCACATGTATTTTGAAACTCTGAGACAAATGAAAATCCAAGCAATCCATCCTAGGAAGAGACTATTGGTACTGAGAACCAGGTTCTCTTGAAGACTCAAACACTTACTTTAATAGAAAAAAGAAAACAATTCAAGGAAAACTTCATAGAACAAACCAATCTGAGGTGAAACCTAAGCTATAGACTGCAAGGACTATTTCTGACAGGGGAGAGGATGGATGCCTCTCTAAAAGAAATTTTATGGAATCATACACGCGACTGACACTTCCTAAGCTAGTGTATACATGTGGGCTGTGAGAATGTAGGGCACGGGTACACGTGTGCAAGCCCTATACAGGCCGTGTGTACCTCTGTGGGTCTCGGAAAAGAAGAAAAAAAAAATGCAGTCAAGCAAAGAAATAGAGATAACTGGTATGGAAGACCAGAATCTCTGTTAGCTCAGAATTTTGCAGAAACTTTAAAAACAAGGAATGAAACCAGTCTTTAAAAATACCCAAAAAATATTCCCAGAAACCCTAGAGATCCCTAGTATGGTCGCCAATTCTGTTGTGGGTGGGAAATCCCTCCTACGGACTAGCACTAAGGGTTTTATCATGCATGCAGAAATGACCTAAAGATTCTTACTTTTTGCCATCATCCCATGCCTAGACCCCCATTACTCATATGTAAATACAAGGCTCAAGAGATTAAGTTGACGTACCTTATTCTTCATGTTTGATGTCGATCCCTTTTCACGCTTGGTTGTTCTTTGACTGCAACTCTCCTCCCAATGTTGACCTGCATTCACTAAAGGCAAACAAAGAATTCCACATGCATTTTATATATGAACTAATGGGTTAGAGATTTAATCAATCATACAATTAATATTCCAATAATGACAATCTCATATGGCAGGATGGGAAAATAAATTCTTTTATTAACTTCACAATGATACCTTACAATGATAAAGTCGGCTACTGCTCCTTAATCATGATCCTGGGCTCCTCTTTCACTGTCTTCCAACTGCTTTTCTCTATACTTCTCTTTGCACAAGGATGGCTAAAGGTTGGGACAAAGGGAATGCTCAATCAGGTATAGTTTCTTTACTATTATTCTCCTCCTCCAAATGAGACCCCTAACCCTTCTTTTATAGGCTAGAAGAAGCTAGGTATTTGGTCGAATTTCTAGCCATGCATGGCCGAAAGGTTTAGTTAACTTACCCAAAGCTGTGTGTTCCATCAACAAATTTCCTTTTTTCATGCTTTTGTAGGTACACACGGGTTGTCTTGGGTCAACTAGTGTGTGCATGCATGCAGTAATGGAGCAGGGTGTGTGGGCCTTTATAAAAGGGGTTTTTAAGAAGAGTTGTTCAGCAGTGTTTTGGCAAAGAAGGAATCCGAGATGGCCTGATGCCAGGTAAGCATGTATGGTGCAAATTAGGGTTATAAAAATGCTATTGTTATTTTCAATTCAAGGTCATTGTGCTAGGATCTAGGTGGTAATTATAAGGGCATACACCCCCACCATAGTCTTCATCATTTTATGCTTCATGTTATTGGTTAAACAAGGGTTTGCTAAAAGAAGTATAAGGGCATACACCCTCTTAGCTTAAACCCTAGCTAGAGAAACTTGCATTGGGAAGTAAAAGGGCTTACACCCCCAAGGAGGTAGCTTCTCTATCCCATCAACCCAATAATTAAGATATCTAGTCATTTATTATTTTCATTGGGGAAATAAAATATTTCATTGGGAAACGTGACTTTTGGTCATTTTTACTTCTTGCAAAGTGGATTGTATCCCTTGTGCCTTGGGAACCTCACATCCACTAAGGTGTCCCCATCAAGGGGAAAATTATTTCTTCTGTTACAAAATTACATATTCAGCCATTCGGGCTGCAGAAACCCTAACTCATTTGCTTGAATAACTCTCTTGTCAACCATTGGATTTTGCTCAAAGTTTGCACACTTATTCTTCTTGGTCTAGCGCACTTTTTGGAAAAGTTTGAGGGGATTTCAGTGGCTTGTTTTCTTTCTGTTATACATTGAATTTTACAGACATAAGGCTGATATAATTTGTTGTAGAAAAGTGTTTACAACAACCTTATCTTTTTATGCTAGAATATTGGTTTTTCATCTTGAGTTTAGCTAGTCATTAATTAGTCTTTCTCTTGTGTTTTCTACTTAATCTATAACATTTATTGAGAAGATCATAGTACCATTTTATTGCTAATATATGCTATTGTATATTTCTGCAAATTAGGGACAAAAAGCTTAACTTTCTGATCCAACTAACATACATCATTGTAAAGTGGTTTTTCTTGTTTCTCGGGCAGATATTTCACCATTTATAGGTTACTCAACATACTTGGAAACCCTTGGACCTTCCCAAGACTTCATTCCACACATTTTACTCCACTTAGACTTGAAATATAGGGGCTTCACTTCCATCTCTATCCATATCCATCTCATCCCCCCTAGGGTCATCAAGATCGTCTCCCTAGAGTGACCTAGTCACCCTTGAAGTGTGGGACCTACATCGAGGTGACATTGGGTGTAGGATTTCCAAGTTGTATGAATTTTTTTGTAGTTGGTTCGAGATTTTTCCAACCTACAACGTGTTGTACAACATTTTGGCGTCGTTGTTGGGGAAGATTTTAAATCTTCTTCATACTTTAATGACACTTTGGTAAGCTATCCCAAATCCCTTCCCTTATATTTCCTTGCAAATCCACCTAAGGGATGATCCCTTTCCCTTTTCCTTGATGATATCATATTGAAGCTCATCTGTCAACTCCAACTTCCCAGAATCCTTCTTTCCCCAAACATTCCCCCCTAGGAGGTTCAAGCCTTATAAGGTTTACCAAAGAAGGCCTCCTCTCAAGTCTCCCATTGTTAAAACCATTTTCCATAATACCCTTCATCTTGTTCCAATGGATCTCCCTTGGGAAAGGGACCTCTACAAACCCCTTAACATGGCCAATATCCAAGGTTACCCTAAAAAAATGCCAAAATAATTCAACAGGTGGTTGCCAAAGTTCCCAAGAAACAATGTGATAATTGTTGAAGACCACATTTATGTCATGGCTCGGGACATGGAAAATGTAGGTATTGATCATGAATATGTGGCCATGAGGTTGTTTGCTTCGTCATTGACTGAAGAAGCCCTTCATTGGTTCAAAGGACTCCTTGATAATAATATCACGTCCTCTGATGCTTTTTCCAACTTATTCAAGAGTACATGGTCGAGAAAATAAGATGGTGGGACACTTGGGACTCAGTTCAATCAAATAAATAAAAAGGAGAATGAAACGATAAAGGAATTCATTTCCATATTTGACAAGTTTTACAATCAAATTCCAACAGATTATTGTCCTACAACATCATCAATTCATCTCATTTATATGAATGATTTTGAATCGAAGTTCAGATACATTCTTAAAGATAAAAATCCCACATCATTGGCAGAGGATAAAGAATTTGGTATTTACATTGAAGAGAATCTCCTTGATTAAAAAACATAACCTTTTCAGTACCCTCGTAACAAGATAGAATCAAGGACGAAGGTTTTCAACAACAATGTTCTTGATCGGATTGCTCTCCTGATGTAGAATATAGACCAAATGAATACTCATTTTGTTCAGGTGAAAAATCATCTTATGAACCATATGAATATAGTGTAAATAAATCAATTTGCTCCTAGACCTCAGTTTTCCAGACAATAGAGAGATGTCATCAGTTGGAAACCAAGACCTCAATAAGAGGAAAAGGCTCCAGATACTTTGAAACATGTTGGGACAATTGATATAAAATATTGGTGTCTCCCATGGTAAGAACCCCATAGGGAATATGATTTCCCCTGACGAGACAAAGATTATCCTGACGATATAAACTTCATGCTTTGAAATTTCAACGATGAAGAACTTACCCAAGAACAAATCAATGAATCCATAAGAATAGGAGAAAGAGAGGGGAGAATCTAGGCCTTAAATAAATTGGCAGATGATCATAAGAAGGAATTAAAGAGGATGAAAATTATAACCTACAGAATAAAAAATACTTCAGCCCCTTCATCACAACCTGATACTCTGCTTCCATCAGCAGAAAAGGTGGCTCCACTACCTCCACTGCCTGTATGTGAGTTTCTTCCTCAACCAACTCCCACATATGACATTCAGTTGAATATATATGTTGCAAGCATGTTTGGAAAACTTAATATGACGGTCCCATTGAAAGAGATGTGTAAGATCGATTATGTGAAAAGGGGAATTTTGAAAATATTACAGGTGCCATTCGAGAAGGAGGATCCTCCCATCATGTTGAACACTATGTATCTCGATCATCCAAGGGACAAGAACACTCCTTTTTATATTTCATTAGGCATGAAAGAACTTCGCTTGAAAAACTACATGCTTGATTCAAGGGCCTCAACAAATTTCATATCATTGAAGGTAATGAAACATATTGGTTTGAAGACAACCCAAACTTATGTCAATGTGTGTGGAATTGATTCCAAAAAATTCAAATTTCTCAGGGTATGTGAGGACATTGAGGTTTTCTTGATTGATTTTTTACATATCAACATTCTAATGGACATAGTAGTGATTGACGTTCCATATGCTTGGTGGATGATCTTATCTAGTAGATGGTGTACTTATATTGGGGGTTTTCTTAGCATGGATCTCACCCATGCACACATTCCTATGGGACATGGAACTTTTTAGATACTATAAAATTGAGAGAAAATTGATAGACATGTGATGGATCCCAATGGTCCTGATTATGCTAAATAATGCAATTATGATGTACTCCCACAGACCATTGAGTATGATCCATCTGAGCTACCTTTTATGCAGGAGGACTCCATAGACACGCTTCTTCCATGGACAAATCGATAGAAAGACAAAATTGAAAAATACCATAGGAAGGAACCTAGGTCTATCCATATTTTGAAGAAAGAATATGAGAAACATCAATATATCGTCAAATATATAGTCCACACAGAGCCTTCACACGATGAGAATACTCCTTGCATCAATTTCAATGAAGATATTCTTATGCTCATGTGGGACAAAATAAAGGGAAAGCTCAGATATGACCAAAAGGATAACAATTCATGGATTGGCCCTTACATCATCAGAAATAATTCTGACAAAGAAAGGTACTATTTGACAACATTAGACAGGAGAAAGATGCCACTACCGGTAGATGGGTCTCTTCTCCAACCTCACATCTAGGTCACATGACTTCTTCAAGGCTCATGCCCCAGGTAAGTAGGCAAGTCATTTTGATTCCCTGCATTTCCATATTGATTTCTCATAATAGTTTAGATGCATTTCATTTTCATTTTTCTCTACTTTCATATTGAATTCATGCTTAGTTTATAAGTTTTTGAAAAAATGTTAAAAAAAAAATTCTAGCTTATTTGCTTTTGATTATGATCATATGAGAACAAGGATGACTAGGCCATCCTGCACTTGACATTTTGATGTTTCCTTGTAGGCACGAGTTTACTAGGAGATGATGTAGTTCTCATGAACTCTAGGATGAGCACATATCACCAAGTAGGAGCCAGATGTTATCCCCATTTTTTGGATAACTAAGGAGATTCTGTCTCGAGGCCCTCATGTTGCAGATATGGAGTGCCAAGAGACTACATCACCAAAAGTACCCTTTTGCACAGATGGAAACCCCTCTCACCACCACCGATGGTCACATATTAAAATATGCCATCCACCACATCAGCTGGCTTCCTGAAGGCAATGGGCCTTTCTCCATGAGATACAAGTTAGTATTATGGTGAGCATCATTTCAATATTTAAGCCAATTGAGTATGTTGTATCTTAGATTGATCTATATTTGATGATATATGCTTGGAAATTATTCCTTTTTCCCTACTTCACCTTGGTGGTTGACATTCTTCCCTAGTAAGTGGTCTTCCTTGGGGATGGGTTTTCTACTAGGAACTCCCTTAAAGGGCCATCGTACTGTTCTCGACCATACTTACCACTTTCCATCATTATTCACCTTTGTTTCCTTATCTCTTAGGGTTTTAGAGTGTATTGACCCGATAAGGGGTTGCCCCTCATTTTATGGGAAGAAAGGGTTAAAGGCCCAAAGGGGTTGATGTTAGGTAAAAGATAAAAACCTTGTATAAACCTTCCATATGCTTCACCTAGGGATCACCCAAGAATGCAGTGAAACACGTATATTTGAGTAAAAGGGACCCAAAATATAATAAAGAATACTTAAAAGGTTAGTTGAACGATAGGAGGTCTCATCTCGAGCTAACCTATCATGTCCATGAATATCTAGTGGTATGACATTGCCATCATCTAGTCACCAAACCAGGGTAATGGCTCTCAGTTGCATGGTTGAGAGAAAGAGGGTCTCATCACGAGATGACCTATCATGTCCATGAATATCTAGTGGTATGACATTGCCATCATCTAGTCACCAAACTAGGGTAATGGCTCTTAGTTGCATGGCTGAGAGAAAGAGGGTCTCATCACGAGACAACCTTCTCATTTCCACTAAGTGTTTATGGGTGAAATTTCCATCATCTGGTCACCATGCCAAGGCAGTTACCTTTGACCTCTCCTTATGTTATATTGAAAGAAAGTATAATTAAATAAATATAAAAGGAAATTGATGGGCTTGGAAAAAGTGCATTGCAGACGAAGGCACCACACACCCTCTACAAATGGCACCCATGAATGAGACACTACGACCCCTTGTATGTCATGATCCCTATGCCCATTGAGTCTCGACCCCAACAACTTCATCCACTTTACGTGGATTATAGAGGGATCTCTTAGAAGCCCTCCTTGAACTAGGGAAAGATATACCCAATAGGACACCTCATAAACCCTCCCATATTCAAGCTTCACAAGTCGCATAGTGACTTTGAGAATTTAATTTTTTGATATAGTGATCTTTGATGCACATGCTTAGGTGGATCATTTATTGATTGGATTCACTTATCATGATGTTATGATTTGAGATCCTTGGAGGGCATGCTTATTTTTCTTTGCAGGACCTAGTTGGTGGATAGTTTTGGCAAAACAATCCTAGCTTGGGCTTCCATGGGACTACAAACACACAGGTTGGATGCCAAGGGCCCGCATTCTAGATGATAAAGATCAAAATTGGAAGGCCTTGATATTGACTTGTATGACATATCCTAGCCCCCACATGTCAACCATTTTTCCTAGGAGAGGAAAAAAGTCACTCCTAAAGGCATAACATCACCTAGAGGGATTAGGGCTTGGTGGTAAGGTGCCACTCATTTACACATGGATGTTTTGAGGAGAAGAGGGCCTTCACCATGAGGATATTGTCTATATTCTTGACATGTGACCTTTGGAGGCCTACCCATGCCTCTCCAACACCAACGACTTCTTCTAAGTAGAAAAATTCCCCCTAAAGGGGAGGCATCCAAGTAAACTTAGTGTTTATTTGTGCAAAAGTGAAACTTTATATGAATTGTTTAATATTACTTTGTTAAAGGGGGAAATATTAGGGTTGTTGAACCCTAGTATTTTGGTTTATCCCATAATGTATGGAAAAGTCACCTTGGTGACATTTTGTATAAACAAGAGATCATAAGATCTCATGTTAACATAACTCTCCCTCATTGTGAGAAGTAATGGTATGAATTTTTCTCTATATTTGGCAAGATTGTCTCTTTTGGCTCTTGTTTATGGTTATCTCTTGATGTTATTGTTGATGGGAGTGATGCAATAGCCTTGGAAGGTTTATCTCTTTCTATTGTGGTGGATTATCTTGGAATTTTCCCTTGAATTTGTATGGTTTTTACTCCCATGCTATTATTTGTTTCAGGTCAAGGTCATTGTGATAGGATATAGGTGGGAAGTATAACGGAATACACCCCAACATAGTATTCATCATTTTATGCTTCATGTTATTGGTTAAACAAGGGTTTGTTGAGAGAAGTATAAGGGCATACACCCTCTTAGCTTAAACCCTAGCTAGAGGAGGTAGATTCTATAGTTATTTATTTTTGTGACCCCATTAACCCAATAATTAAGAGAACTAGTCATTTGTTATTTGCATTGGAGAAATAAAATATTGCATTGGGAAACGTGAATTTTGGTCATTTTTACTTCTTGCAAAGTGGATTGTATTCCTTGTGCCTTAGGAACCTCACAAACACTAAGGTGTCCCCATCAAGAGGATACTTCTTCCTGCTGTTAAAAAATTACATCTTCAATCATTAGGGCTACAGAAACCCTAACTCATTTTCTTGAAAAGCTCTCTTGTCAATCATTGGATTTTGCTCAAAGTTTGCACACTTATTCTTCTTGTTCTAGCGCACTTTTTGGAAAATTTTGAGGGGATTTTAGTGGATGATTTTCTTTCTATAATACATTGAATGTTACACCCATAAGGGTAATATAATTTGCTGCAGAAAAGTGTTTACAACAACCTTATCTTTTTATGCTAGAATTTTGGTTTTTCATCTTGAGTTTAGCTAGTCATTAACTAGTCTTTCTCTTGAATTTTCTACTTGATATCTAGCATTTATTAAGTAGATCATAGTACCATTTTATTGATGATATATAATTTTATCTATTTCTACAAATTAGGAACAATAATCTTAACTTTATGATCCAACTAACATACATCATTGCAAAGTGATTTTTCTTGTGTCTCGGGCAAGTATTTCACCATTTATAAGTTACTCAACATACTTGGAAACCCTTGAAACTTCCCAAGAATTCATTCCGCAAATTTCACTCCACTTAGACTTGACCTATAGGGGCTTCACTTCCATATCTATCCATATCCATCTCATCTCCCCTAGGGTCACCGACATCGCCTCCCTAGAGTGACCTGGTCACCCTTGAAGTGTGGGACCTACATCGAGGTGACATTGGGTGTACAATTCCCAAGTTGTAGCACTTGCCTTGTAGTTGGGTCAGGCTTTTCCCAACCTACAACTTGTGTTATAAAAAAAATGACACATTATGTGACTTGGGAAACATGACTATAAATTAGGATACATTTGTGATGCAGGAGGCATCAACAAACATTCCATATAGTTGGAAGAATAACCAACCAGGGGAGAAAAAACTCAAAATGAGAAAAAGTCTCCTAAAGCCATACTAAACCCAAAATGATGAGATATTGACTCATGATTGTTCTTTGTTCAAGGGTGACAAGACTGATTCCAATAAAAGAGTAGATGTGTTCCCATTCTTTTTGGTTTTTTGGTTTTTTTTTAATCTTTTTCATGTTATAGAAGTTTGAAAAATAATAAAAGAATCCTATTGTATAGTGGAGGAAATGAGTATCATGGGAAAGAAAATTATTTCCATAGTTAAAGGAACATACCTATTATCAATGCAAGGAAGCATGTGCAGGACAAAGACACTCAGGGGATGTTCCCTCTAGGGATAAGGTATCAAGTCGCAAGGGAATAAATTGCAAGGATGGGAACTGATAGGAATGCATAGGAGATTGGTTCAACGATAACATGTTGAAGCCAACAATAGGCCTAAAATCATGACCAGTCAATATGAAAATGAAGACATGACTCAACTTTGGGAAGTAAACTTCCCACAATGGTATTTTTCGTAAGTTTAGTCATAGGGCCTGAAAAGGAATAAAATAATACCAAGGAGAACTCTTTTGGTCACCATGGAGCCAGAGTATTCCTTTTTCATACATAGTCCAGTCAGTCTGGAAAAGGGTTACACTTATACCGAAAGGAGATCTCTTCAAAACCTTTTTACGGAGTGTGACAGAGACAAGATCACTCGGTTATCATTTCATATTTAAGGAGTCTAAAATGAGCTTAACTATGGACTCCCTCATCCGTTTTCGTAAATTTAGTCCCCTGAGCTCAAAAAAGTATAAAACAGAACTTAGGAGAAATCTTCTAGCCCGTATACTAGAGTATACCTTTTTCCATAAGTAGTCATGTCCAGTCCTGAAAGGGGGTAAACTTGTTTTGGATAGACATTCCTTCGAATCCATTTAACAAGTGTACAAGGAACAACATCACTCAAAAATCTTTTCAATTTTAAGGAGTCTAAAAAGAGATTAACTATGGACTCCACAATGTTGTTAGGGAGTAGCATGTAATATAGGGGTCCCATGGGAAAAGGCCAAAATGAGAGAGAGTAAGAAGCATGAAGTTCAAATCAAAACTCATGGTGGGACTAACTAGGACCCCCAAGACTAGAAATAAACTTGCAGCATGGACACAATAATGCAAAGAGATTCTATACTAGAGTTCCCATGGAAGGTAGGCTCTACCATCAACCGAATGATTATTTTAAATAAAGAGAAAGGTTCCATCATTCATTAATGGGGTTGACCCTAGGTTTAGATGGTAATCGTAAATGATAATGAAGCAGTTTGAGTGAAATGCACCGTAACCTAAATTCTAGTTATATTCACATTACATGCCCATATTCTTGTAAAATACTAGTTCAATCGATGATAAAGGTACCATATAAAATTACAAAACAACATAAGACCTGCAAAAACGATGATAATGCTACAAAAATTTGATCATTAGTTGAAAAATTGGAGATAAATAAGGAAACTTTAGAAAGTGGGTTTACATAATTTCAATAAATATCGATATATTTACCCATTTACCATTTCACCCAAACAACCACCAAAGTGACCAAAACCCTCGAAAAGAAAATTGAGAAAACGCGGAGCTTGGAGCAACTCCACTATTTGCCACCTCAAACACGTAAGTGTTCCACCCTCAACCTGCATTCCATTCTTTTATTTTTGTAATTCCTTACAAATTTCAAGCTTAAATTTAATTTTTTAAACATGACTCTGTGCATCCACGAGCTACCTTAAAGAAAACCCATGGATATCCGCAGTTGGTGGAAACTCCATTCGCGGATATCCATGACTTTTCTAACAAAAGGCCATGCATTCCTAGGAAAACATTTGAAAAAAAGGAACTAACTCAAAATTTCTTGGAAGTTGAGCAGGATGTCTTTTCTCTGGAGAGAATACAAACATGAAGAGGTAGATCAAGCAGTTTTTGACAATGATGAGGCAAAAAAAGCTCTATGTTCTTGTGACATGTATACGCTTTTTCAAGTTGGTGGCATGAGAGAAAAAAATATATTTTTAATTCTCCTAATTGACTACTAGAACCTGGATGTCGAGGTAGTCATGCTTGATGGACAACCTTTGACTAATACGGTTGAAGACATTTACTTCATTACTAATTTATTGAGCATAGGGGAAGTAACAAACTTCCAATCTTGGGGAGGAGGCTCGTGTATCAATGACTTCATCAACGAGTACTGTGTTTCTGTCACCGAGAATAGTGGCTCTCAAGTGTCAATCAAATAGATTACCAACTTGGGTCTATGAGTCATCTTATACAATCTGGTTCGGATCATGGGATCCAACTCCTTACAATGGCATCATGGCCGCAAATGCACTATGGGGTTAAATGCCTACACCCTACTATGTATGAATGGAGCACTACCATGCTCAATAACATGAAAGCACAATTGACATATTTCAAGCTCAAGAGCATGAAGAACTTTTTCTTTGGTAGTTTCCTACACACGTTCATCTTCAAGTGGGTGCCCATGATGAGCCCATGAACACACATACAAGGAAACTTATGACCATGACCAGCCATGGTCTGATGGGCCGAGCTCATAGCTCGCTTAGGAGGTAGAAAAATGTCCAATCCATTTGATGATGACTTCTTTGGCTAGTGGGAGCGAAAAAATCCCTTCAGTGAGGACTATCCATATGCAAGCATCGATTTTACTAATGACCTAGAAATCATCATCCCTGCTGGAGACGAGCTATAGGATATAGGTAAATTTTCATTTTTTGTTATTTAATTTTTTCTTTTTTGAAAAAATAACTATTTATATCTTTTGTGAGATCCAACATACTAACTAGTACTTTATGTTTATGTAGACAAAGCACCCATGATACGAGCTAATGTCTCGCGACATAGCCAATGAGGTAGAGAGGAGGCAGGACCGAGCTATGATGTAGTGAGGACCTTGCATAGTGTAGGAAGAAAATTTGAGGCCCTCCTGCGCAATGTGATTATGGATACCATTGATGAACTCCCTGTAGGCATTCAACGTCATGTCATGGGGGTACCCAAACCATGGGTCCAACTATTCAGACAGTTGGAAAATGTCATTGTTTGTTATGATAGGGTGCACCAGCCTTGGGCCTAGGAATATTATGTGCTCATAGCACAATTTTTTACTTGTATAACATTATATGACCTTCGGGGGCTAGGAGGCCCCATATTTTGTACTTGATGGATCTCTTTTTGATATATATATATATTATTTGTTTTGCACTATATACAATTTGTATTTTACTTGCAAATGTGTATATTTACATGTGATTGTGTGTTCTTTACTTTACTGATGATATAAATTCCAATATAACACATAATTAGTGTAGGCGTCAACTAATCCATTATCTCTCCTAGGAACATGCTCGTAAGTAATGAACTCAAAAGAATGTTTGAGAAGACGTACCCTAAGGAAAACTGTAATAGAACTGGATCTCAAACTCGATACACACCATTCAACTTTGAAACCACCAATTGTGAATCCATGAACACTTGGAGGAGATAAATTCCATTTGAAAATGTGTCTCACAAAATATCGGTAAATACGCAATACTCTACAATGTTGTTAGTAGTTTCCGTGAGACACACACCTCCAATAGACACTATATGACTAGAAGGTGAATAGATCACCCAAGCAGCAGATGTTAGGTGTCAAGTATGGTGAATGGTGCCATCCATGAATATGAAATAAATCAATGACTCCTCAGGCATCTGCAACACATCATAAGCACATCAATCACTAACACAATAAAAGGACTAAAACTGTAAACAAAGCTATGTATAATATAGACAATAAATACAAGATCTCTAATGCTCAATCCCTCAAGCCTAAGCATAGTATTTCTTCAAGTAGATCCCATTTATGGGCTCACACAACACATTGCCTTCAAAATCCACGATCTCATAGGATCCTTTCTCTAAAACCCGTCGCACAACATAAGGGTCGAATCACATGGGGTCGAACTTTCCTGCCCCTAAGGAATCCTTGTCCTGGTCATAAAATAACACAATATATCCCTCAGAGAACACCTTGGGATGGGAAAAATTATCGTACTGAGACTTGAATCATTTCTTATGCACTTTGTTTGCTAAAGTTGCATCTCGACGTTGCTTTTTGAGATGTTGAAGGTAAACTAAGCGTTCTTCAAGTTGAGTCATGTCCGGAAGGAGATCGACTGCTATTTTGAGTGAAGGAAATTTACATTCAATAGGAAAAATGATTTCCACTCCATGAACGAGCTAGAATGGTGAGAAAGCAGTGGTAGTTTTGACTAAGGTTTGGTAAGCCCACAAGGCCAGGTATACCATCAAGTGCTAGTTCGTTTGATTTGAATTAACCGTTCTTCTCAGTATCGTTTTTAATGAATTGTTCACGTCTTCAACGTGACCATTATCCTGGGGATGGTAGGGAGACAAGTGTTCCTTCCTAAGCCCTGGTTTTGATCCTAATTCCGACACCATGCGGTTTTGAAAGTGACTTTCATGGTCAGTGACAATCTCTCTCGGAAATCCAAACCTAGCTATGACCTAATTAAATATGAATAGTGTTGTTGTCTCCCCATCATTAGAAAATGTTGGCACAACCTCGACCCACTTAGTAAAGTAGTCGATGGCTACGATGATGTAATGATGCCCCCTAGTCAAATTTGGGTGGCATGTCATAAAACATATAGATGTTTTCCCATTCTTTTTATTTATTTTTTATTTTATTTTATTTTTTTCATGTTATAGAAGTCTGAAAAATAATAAGAGAATCCTATTTTATAGTGGAGGAAACGAGTGTCGTGGGAAAGGAAATTATTTCCATAGTTAAAGGAACATACCTATTCTCAATGCAAGGAAGTATGTGCAGGACAAGGACACTCGGGGGATGGTTCCTCTAGGGATAAGGTATCGAGTCACAAGGGCATAAATTGCAAGGTTGGAAACTAATAGGAATGCATAGGATATTGGTTCAACGAAAGCATGTTGAAGCCAACATTAGGCCTCAAAGAGTGACCAATCAATATGCAAATGAAAACATGACTAAAATTTGTGAAGCAAACTTCCCACAATAGTATTTTTCATAAGTTTAGTCTCCAGGGCCTGAAAAGGAATAAAATAATACCAAGGAGAACTATTTTTCTCATTGTGGGGCCAGAGTATTCATTTTTCATACATAGTCCAGTCCGCCTGGAAAAGCGTTACACTTATACCGAAAGGACATCTCTTCAAAACCTTTTTAACGAGTGTGACAGAGACAAGATCACTCGGATATATTTTCATATTTAAGGAGTCTGAAAAGAGATTAACTATGGACTCCCTCTTCCTTTTTCGTAAATTTAGTCCCCTGAGATAAAAAAAAGTATAAAACACAACTTAGGAGAACTCTTCTATCCCATAGGATAGAGTATACATTTTTCGTAAGTAGTCTTGTCTAGTCCGAAAAAGGGGTAAACTTGTTTTGGACAAACGTTCCTTCGGATCCATTTAACAAGTGTACAAGGAACAACGCACTCAACAATATTTTCAAATTTAAGGATTTTGAAAATAGATTTACAATGGACTCTGTAATTTTGTTAGGGAGTAGCATGTAAGATAGGGGTCCCACGGGAAAAGGCCAAAATGAGAGAGAGTAAGAAGCATGAAGTTCAAATCAAAACTCATGGTGGGACTAACTAGGACCTCCAAGACTAGAAACAAACTTGCAAAATGGGTGCCAGAATGCAAAGGGATTCTATACTAGAGTGCCCATGGAAGGTAGGCACTCCCATCAACTGAATTATTATTTTATATATAGAGAAAGGTTCCATCATTCGTTAATGGGGTTGACCCTAGGTTTAGATGGTAATGGTAACTGATAATGCAATAGTTTGAGTGAAATGCACCCTAACCTAAATTCCAATTATATTCACATTACATGCCTAGAGTCTTGTAAATTACTAGGTAAATCGATGATAAAGGTACCAGAGAAAATTTCAAAACAGCGTAAGACTTGAAAAAACAACGATAATGCTACAAAAATTTGATCATTAGTTGAAAATTTGGACATAATTAAGGAAACTTTAGAAAGTGGGTTTACAAAATTTCAATAAATATCGATATATTTACTCATTTACCATTCAATTTTTACCATTTCACCCAAACAACCACCAAAGTGATCAAAACCCTCGAAAAGAAAATAGAGAAAATGCAGATCTTGAAGAAACTCCACTACTTTCCACCTCAAACAAGTAAGTGTTCCACCCTCAACTTGCATTCCGTTATTTTATTTTTGTAATTCCTTACAAATTTCAAGCTTAAATTTATTTTTTTAAACACGACTTTGTGCATCCGTGGGCTACCTTAAGGAAACCCGTGGATATCCGCAGTTGGTGGAAACACCATTCACGGATATCTGTGACTATTCTAACAAAATGATGTGGATTCCTAGGAAAACATTTGAAAAAGCAAAACTAACTCAAAATTTCTTGGAAATTGAGCAGGATGTCTTTTCTCTAGAGAGAATGAAAACATGAAGAGGTAGATCGAGCAGTTTTTGACAATGATGAGGCAAAACAAGCTCTATGTGCTTGTGGCATGTATAATTGTTTTCAATTTGATGGCATGAGAGCACAAAAATTAATATTAATTCTCCTAATTGACAATTGAAACCAGGATGCTGAGGCATTCATGCTTGCTGGACAGTATTTGAACAATATAGTTGAAGACATTTACTTCATTACCGATTTGTCGAGGAGAGGGGAAGTGCCAACCTTCCAATCTTGGGGAGGAGGCTCGAGTATCAATGACTTCATCAACGAGTATTGTGTTTTCAACAACGAGAATAGTGGCTCTCAAGTGACAATCAAACAGATTACAAAATTGAGTCTCTGAGTCATCTTATACACTCTGGTTTGGATCGCGGGATCCAAATCCTTACATTTGGCATCATGAGCACAAATTCACTATGGGGTTGAATTCCTACACCCTACTATGTATGACTGGAGCACTACCATGCTCAATAAAATGAAAGCACATTTGACATATTGCAAGCTCAAGAGGGTGAAGAACGTTTTCTTCGGTAGTTTCCTATGCACGTTCGTATTCAAGTGGGTGTTTATGATGAACCCATGAACACACATACGAGGACACTTATGACCATGACCAACCATGGTCTAATGGACCGATCTCATAGATAGCTTAGGAGGTGGAAAAGTGTTCAATCCATTTGACGATGACATCGTTGGCTAGTGGGAGTTACAAAATCCCTTCATTGAGGACTACCTAGACATCATCATCCCTGTTCAAGACGAGCTATAGGATATAGGTAACTTTTCATTTTGTGTTATTTAATTTTTAATTTTTTGAAAAAATCACTATTTATATCTTTTGTGAGATCCAACATATTAACTAGTACTTTACTTTTATGTAGACAGAGCACCTATGAGAGTGGCTAATGTCTCATGACATAGTTGATGAGGCAAAGAGGAAGCAGGATTGAGTGATGGTGTAGTGAGTACCTTGCATAGTGTTGACCAAAACTTTGAGGCCCTCATGCACAATGTGACTATGGCTACCATTGATGAACTCCCCATAGGCATGCAACGTCATGTTGTGGGAGTACCCAAACCATGGGTCCAATTGTTCCAACGATTGGAAAATGTGATTGTTTGTTATGATAGGGTGCACCATACTTAGTCCTAGGCATATTATGTTCTCATAGAACAATTTTGTACTTGTATAACATTATATGACCTTCAGGGGATAGGAGGCCCCATATTTTGTACTTGATGGATCTCTTTTTGATATATATATTTATATGCATTTTGTAGATTACTTGCAAATGTGTATATTTACATGCGATTGTGTGTGCTTTAATTTACTGATGATATAAATTCCAACCTAACACATAATTAGCATAGGAATCAACTAACACATTAGCTCTCCTAGGAACATGCTCGTAAGTAATGAACTCAAAAGAATATTCCAGAAGACATACCCTAAGGAAAAACTGTAATAGAACCAGATCTCAAACTCGATACACACCATTCAACAATGAAACCACCAATTGTGAATCCATGAACACTTGGAGGCGATTAATTCCATTTGACAATGTGTCTCACAAAATATTTATAACTACGTTATACTCGACAATGTTGTTAGTAGTTTTTATGAGACACACACCTCCAACGGACACTAGACAACTAGAAGGTGAATAGATCACCCAAGAAGCATATGTTAGGTGTCAAGTATGGAGAATGGTGTCATCCATGAATATGAAATAAATCAATGAATCCTCAGGCATCTGCAACACATCAGAAGCACATCAATCACTAACGCAATAAAAGGACTAAAACTGTAAACAAAGCTACGTATAATATAGACAATAAATACAAGAGATCTAATGCTCAATCCCTCAGGCCTAATCATAACACTTCTTCAAGTAGAGACCATTCTTAGACAACACATTTCCTTCAAAATCCACGAGCTCATAGGATCCTTTCTCTAAAACGCGTCGCACAACATAAGGGCGGACTCACATGGGGTTGAACTTTCATGCCCCTAAGGAATCCTTGTCCTAGTCATAGACTAACACAAGATCTTCCTCAGAGAACACCTTGGGATGGAAAAACTTATTGTACTAAGACATGACTCATTTCTTATGCACTTTGTTTGCTAAAGCTGCATTTGGACATTGCTCGTCGAGATGTTCAAGGTAAACTAAGTGTTCTTCAAGTTGAGTCATGTCCGGAAGGAGCTCGAATGCTATTTTGAGTGAAGTAAATTTACATTCAATAGGAAAAATGACTTCCACTCCATGAATGATTTATAAAGGTGAGAAACCAATGGCAGTTTTGACTAAGGTTCGGTAAGCCCACAAGATCGGGTATACCATCAAGTGCTAGTTCGTTTGATTTGAATTAACTGTTCTTCTCAATATCATTTTTAATGAGTTGTTCATGGATTCAACCTTACCGTTAGCCTGGGGATAGTAGGGAGATGAGTGTTCCTACCTAAGCCCCATTGTTTATCCTAATTCTGACATCATGTGGTTCTGAAAGTGATTTCCATGGTTAGTGACAATCTCTCTCGGAACTTTGAACCTAGCTATGACCTGATTAAATATGAATAGTGTTGTTGTCTCCCCATCATTAGAAAATGTTGACATAACCTTGGCCCACTTAGTAAATTAGTCGATGGCTACAATGATGTAACAATTCCCCCTAACCAAATTCAGGTGGCATGCCATAAAAGAGATAGATGTTTTCCCATTCTTTTTGGTTTTTTTTTTTTTTTTTTTTTTTTTTTTTTTANNNNTTTTGGTTTTTTTTTTTTTTTTTTTTTTATCTTTTTCATGTTATAGAAGTCTGCAAAATAATAAAAGAATCCTATTGTATAGTGGAGGAAATGAGTGTCACAGGAAAGAAAATTATTTCCATAGTTCAAGGAACATACCTATTCTCAATGAAATGAAGCATGTGCAAGACAAGGACACTAGGAGGATGTTCCCTCTAGGGATAAGGTATCGAGTCGCAAGGGAATAAATTGAAAGGGTGGGAATTGATAGGAATGCATAGGAGATTGGTTCAATGACAACATGTTGAAGCTAACATTATCCTAAAAGTGTGACCAGTCAATATGAAAATGCAGACATGACTCAACTTTGGGAAGTAAACTTCCCACAATGGTATTTTTCGGCCTAAAAAGGAATAATATAATACCAAGGAGAACTATTTTGGTCACCGTGGGGTTAGATTATTCCTTTTTCATACATAGTCCGGTTGGCCTGGAAAAGGGTTACACTTATACCGAAAGGACATCTCTTCAAAACCTTTTTAACGAGTGTNNGTTACACTTATACCGAAAGGACATCTCTTCAAAACCTTTTTAACGAGTGTGATAGAAATAAGATCACTCGACTATCTTTTCATATTTAAGGAGTTTTAAAAAATATTAACTATCCACTCCCTTGTCCTTTTTCATAAATTTAGCCCCCTGATCTAAAAAAAGTATAAAACAAAACTTAGGAGAACTCTTCTAGCCCGTAGACTAGAGTATACCTTTTTTGAAAGTAGTCTTGTCCAATCTGAAAAAGGGGTAAACTTGTTTTGGACAGATGTTCCTTCGGATCCATTTAACAAGTTTACAAGGAACAACGTCACTCAAGAATATTTTTAATTTTAAGAAGTATGAAAAGAGCTTAACTATGGACTCCATAATGTTGTTAGGGATTAACATGTGAGATAGGGGTCCCACGGGAAAAGGCCAAAACGAGAGAGAGTAATAAGCATGAAGTTCAAATGAAAAATCATGGTGGGAGTAACTAGGACCCCCAAGACTAGAAACAAACTTGCAACATGGGTGCCAGAATGAAAAGAGATTCTATACTAGAGTTCCCATGGAAGGTAGGCTCTACCATGAACCGAAAAATTCTTTTAAATATAGAGAAAGGTTCCATCATTCGTTAATGGGGTTGAACCTAGGTTCAGATGGTAAGGGTAACTGATAATGCAATAGTTTGAGTGAAATGCACCCTAACATAAATTCCAGTTATATTCACATTACATGCCTAGAGTCTTGTAAAATACTAGGTCAATTGATGATAAAGGTACCATAGAAAATTCCATAATAGAGTAATACCTGCAAAAACGATGATAATGCTACAAAAATTTGATCATTAGTTGAAAATTTGGTGATAAATAAGGAAAATCTAGAAAGTGGGTTTACAAAATTTCAATAAATATCAATATATTTACCCATTTACCATTCCAATTTTACCATTTCACCCAAACAACCACCGAAGTGACCAAAACCCTCAAAAATAAAATCGAGAAAATGCAGAGCATGGAGCAACTCCACTACTTTCCACCTCAAACAAGTAAGTGTTCCACCCTCAACTTGCATTCCATTATTTTATTTTTGTAATTCCTTAAAAATTTCAAGATTAAATTTAATTTGTTAAATGTGACTCTTTGCATCCGTGGGCTACCTTAAGGAAACCTGTGGATATCCGCAGCTAGTGGAAACACCATTCACG
This sequence comes from Picea abies, assembly GCA_900067695.1. NCBI lineage: Eukaryota > Viridiplantae > Streptophyta > Pinopsida > Pinales > Pinaceae > Picea > Picea abies. Next base: position 6,295 of record CBVK0101575704.1, on the reverse strand, counting down.
GATATCCATGATTTTTCTAACAAAAGGTCATTGATTAATAGGAAAATATTTGAAAAAAAGGAACTAACTCAAAATTTCTTGGAAATTAAGCAGGATGTATTTTCTCCAGAGAGAACGTAAACATGAAGAGGTAGATTGAGTAGTTTTTGACAATGATGAGGAAACAAGCTATGTCTTCTTGCGACATGTATAATTTTTTTCAACTTGGTGGCATGAGAGCACAAAATATATTATTAATTATCCTAATTGACTACTGGAACCCGTATGCCAAGGCATTCATGCTTGTTGGACAGTCTTTGACCAATACGGTTGAAGCAATTTACTTCATTACCGGTTTGTCGAGGAGAGGGGAAGTGCTAAATTTCCAATCTTGGGGAGGAGGCTAGAGTATCTGTGACTTCATCAACGAGTATTGTGTTTTTGGAACCGAGAATAGTGGCCCTCAAGTGCCAATCAAACAGATTACCAACTTGAGTCTCTGAGTCATCTTATACACTCTGGTTCAGATCGTGGCATCCAACTCCTTACATTTGGCATCATAGGCACAAATGCACTATGGGGTTGAATTCCTACACCCTACTATGTATGACTAGAGCACTACCATGCTCAATAACATGAAATAAAAGTTGACATATTGCAATCTCAAGAGGGTGAAGAATATTTTCTTTGGTAGTTTCCTATGCACGTTCATATTCAAGTGGGTGCCCATGATTAGCCTGTGAACACACATACAAGGACACTTACAACCATGACCATCCACTTCAACCTGACCATTATCCTGGGGATAGTATGGAGATGAGTGCTCCTACCTAAGCCCCAGTTTTGATCCTAATTTCAACATCATGCAATTCTGAAAGTGACTTCCATGGTCAGTGACAATCTCTCTCAGAACTCTAAACCTAGCTATGACCTGATTAAATATGAATAGTGTTGTTTTCTCCCCATCATAAGGAAATGTTTCCATAACCTTGGCCCACTTAGTTAAGTATTTTATGCCTACAATGATGTAACTATGCCCCCTAGACAAAGTCGGTGGCATGTCATAAAATCTAACCCCCACTTGGTGAAGGGGCCAACAGTGATAATGGGAAACATTGGAGTAGTATGTGCATGCAGTTTCTTAGTGAAATTTTGGCATGGATGACACTTCTTTACTGCTTCAACATAATCTTTAAATATCCTAGAGAAAAAGTATCATGGGTGAAATTTTTTTTGGGTTGTTTCCAACCTAGATAAGTGACCACCACATGCTCCACTATGGCAATCATTTAAAACAACCTCTGGTTATTCAAGAGTTAATAAATTTTGAAGGATCGATTCAACCCCTCGCCGATGCAAAGTTTCAATGATAATTAGGTAGTTTTTCACCATATGATGGATCTATCATCACTCGTCTCTCGAGCAATTCAGAGGGAACTTCAAATTTTTGAGATATATAAGGATATCCCCATATCACGGATCGTACGAAGAGATGAGGAAAATGTGCTCATGCGGAAATGAGTTTGTCATCTCGCCTTCCTCATTCTCTACCAAAAACTCTGACATCATCTCAGCGAAGACTAAAGACTTCTTAGATTCTTCAGAAGCAAATTCCAAGTAGAACTCTTGAAGCACAACAATCTACTTGTTGTACTTCTCGCCAATAATTCTCCTAGTCAAAACATATTGAAATGGATTGAACATGGTGATGACGGTTGTCTTGTTGAAATTACAAAGACAACTGAGAGGGGGGGTGAATCAATTGTTATTGTGCTTAAACAATTTTAAGTCTATTGAACCATTTTTTTAATCTTTCGCCAAATGACCATCAATATTATACAACATATGGAAAACATAAATAATGATCATCAGTCACACATAAGATATACACAGAGACAAATTTTCATGAGAAAACCCATAAAGGGAGAAAACCTCTCATTCTTCGAAATGATAGGCACTATTTTAAGTTCTGTACATCATCTATGTTTGAGAACCAACTCAAAGTGAGGCTACTACCTCTGTTTCATTAGCTCCAACTTTTTGAGAGAACCAACTCTCTGGTTTCTCTAGCACCCACTAGAAGGAGGCACCAACTCCTTGAGTGATCCAACACCGACTGGATGGAATTACCTACTTCCACTTATACAAGCACCAACTTGCATATAGAAAACTCTGTGTTTTCCCAAGCACCACCCTGGCACCCTGTTTTCTAGACACAACTAGATGGAAGCTACAACTCCCAATATTCAAGCATCAACTTGAATATCAAAGGACCACAGTCCTCCCTAGCACCACCCTACCTCCCTCTTTATAAGTAAAATTATTGAATGACCAACAACACAGGTGTTTCAATTCTTAACACTTCTCTTCTGTCCTACAATTCTTCTATGCTTCTATCTGTTCTGCAATTATTCTCTGCTTCAAGCTATTCTAAAATTCTTCTCTACTTCAAGATGTTCTGCAATTCTGCTCTTTCTTATGTCTATTCAACATCTATTACTCATCTTTGAGTTTTATCTCACACTGCGCATACTGTCAGTCTCACACTGCGCATACTGTAATTTTCCCTTTCTTATAGTTCAACTCATTTTTCATTAAGAACAACCAACCATACACAATCACTGCATCTTTCTTTTATGCACTTCTGACAACTTCAGTTACACCTCAAATTCCTAGGACAACAACGCTTCAGCCACTGAATTGCCAACCATCCAAGAACCATGATTCAGTTATGCTAACTAAATCATAACTAAACAGTTAATCATAAAGATCAACAATAGACCTTCTATCAAATTTCCATTTAACAAGCATTGTTGGATTAAATCCGCGTGGTCTTGTGTTTATCCCATATGCCCACTGGCTGTGACCATGGGCCTAATCAAATTGCATTTTTCATTTTTCATTTTGACAATCCTATGTCGAAGGGTCTCAACACTCCAAGTTGTGATCCTCGAAATGGAGCTTAGCTTCATGCTAGCTATTCCCTCTCATATGACCATCGGCAATGACCACAACCTACACCAAAAGGTGTTTCGCATTTCATGAACTTATGAACTTCATCGAGCCTGATCAACGGTCAAGATCTCCAATGATCTGATGGTCTAGATCTCATCGCGATCTCGCGTTTCGGGATTCCTGTGATGAAGGGTCTCGACACTCCAAGTTGTGATCCCTGAAATGGATCTTATAAATTAGCTCCTTCCCTTAAACCTTTGATGATGTGTCCTTATCTATGACCATGGGCCAGACCTTATCACGATTTCGCATATCGTGAGTTGCAAGGTTAGAGCATTTTCTCTTTTTGACTTCCAGTCATTGAAATGCTAATCGCTCACCATGTGTGCTTGCATCCAACGTTCCACAACATACCTCTATCCAAAGGTACAGATCAATTCTAGGGATTTCACATATCGCAAGTTCTCACACCATGTTTCATTGACTCCTCTAATGTGCAGGTCAGCGAAATTCTAGTCGCTCGCCGTGTGTCCTTCTTGAAGATGGATGGTCCTCCCACTTTTGGGATTTTGTAGGCCCAATTCATCTTTCACGTAAAGACCGTGCCCCTTCTTATGGATCCAACGATGATCGGTCTTCGGGCTCAGATCTGACACCTGAGATCTATTCTCTTCTACTGCGCGCTCTTCCTATCTCAATTCAAATCTGACGGTCATCGGGAATTCTGAATGGGATCCAATGATCACTATTTCTCTTCACTGTTGATCTTTCCATTTCCATGTAATTATTGTTGCACTATTGATCGTGATGATCTTTTCCATCAATGGCATCGCCATCAATGACAAACATGCATACCTTGCCTCTGTCTGAAAACATGCCAACAATCTCCCCCTTTGGCATTGATGGAAACCCCTTGAAAAACATGCAACTATACCACTGTAGCATCCTTGAAATTAATACCACTATAGAATCCTTGAAATTACCACACTTTCTCCCCCTTTGACATCAATGTCAAAGAAGAAACTATTGGACAACTGAGAGGGGGGGGGGGTGAATTAGTTGTAACCTTGCTTAAACAATAATACTTATTTTAATCTCTTTCCAGATCACTCAATGACAATCACAATAATGAATGGAAGTAAGCAATAGACCATTCAACATCATTCACACATATGAGATACACAGAGACAAATATTTCGTAAGGAAAACCATAAAAGGTAAAAACCTCTTCTTCTTTATATGATAAGTAATCTGTACATTCTTTACATTATCATACATATGAGCACCAACTCATAATGAGGCTACAACCTCTGTTTTTCAGGCTGCTACTTGTAGAGACCACCAACTCTCTGGATTCTCTAGCACCAACTAGAAGGAAGCACCAACTCCCTCGTTTCTCTAGCACCCACTAGAAGGAAGCATCGACTCCCTAAGTGTTCCGGCACCAACTTCCAGTCACACAGGCACCAACTTGTATAACAAAGAACAACGGTTCTCCCTTACACCACCCTACCACCCTGGTTTCTCTGGCTGCAACCAGACAGAAGCTACAACTCCCTTTGTTCAAGTACTCACTTGAACCTCTCAGGACAACAATCCTCCCTAGAACCTCCCTACCACCCTGAAATATAAATCTTTGCTATTATGACTTATTATAGTGATATAACGTTCTTGAATGGCTTACCAGTCTCGTCACTATTCTGCTACACTGTGTTTCTCTATTTGCATCAGTGTCTTCTGCACACTCCTTGCACTTCCTGTTCTTTTTCCTTTTATGCTCTCTGTGCCACGTCCCTTCATCACACCATTGCCCTTCTGTACATTTTTGCTACTGTGCTCTGCCTCCTTCTTCAATCCTCAATCACAGCCAACAACCACCCCCATTTCTTATTTGTTCAGCATTCTTATAGTCTTTGTGCACCTTGTGCATGCAATCTGCTTCTTGCTCTTGCATCCTTTCCACCCCCAATATCCTCCACATCAGGGTGTTTTCTCCACTTCACTCCTCCACAACTATCCCATCTCCTGTGTGCCACGTTGTCTCTCTCTGTTCTGCATCTCTTGCCCATTGTGAGTGCTCTGCCTGATCATCATGGTAACTCTTCATCTTCTCTAGCGGTTTCACCCACGCATCCATCATCATTGGGTGTTATATCGAGATTCCTCGGCTTCTCTGTCATAGACGAGCTCATCCTCTGGTAGAAACCATCATTTGTTTCTAGAAGTTACACTACGAAGTGCAACAGTAGCCCTCCGATCTTATTCAAATTCATCTGCACCTTTGAATTGACTTCATAAAATCTTTCGTTCTTTTCGCCATTTCGCACTTTGACATTTCAGGATCCCCGTGGTAAAGATTTCGTTACTCTCCATGTCACGATCCCCAAAACTCCGAAATGGAGCTTGTATGCACTAGATCCTTCCTCCATATTTCTTTGATGTGACCAATGGCTGTGACCACTAGCTGAGACAAAACGTGTTTCGCATTTTGGCATTTTGGCAATCCTGTTGTGTGGCATCTCGACTCTCCAAGTCGCGATCTCTAAAACTTTGAAATGGAGTTTGTCTGCACTAGCTCCTTCCTCCATCTTCCTCTGATGTGACCAATGGCTGTGACCACATGCTGAGCCAAAACGTGTTTCACATTTTGGAAATCCTGTTGTGTGGCATCTCAACTCTCCAAGTCGTGATCTCCGGAAAAGGAGCTTGTCGCTTCAAGATTTTCTCTACATCTCTTTGACCATGTGACTACGAGAAGTGATCGAGCGCTTATCCATATAGTGCTTTCGCAATTTCGCTTTTCAGAACTTCGACGTTCCTATGGTGATGAGTTCTTGATGCTCCATGTCTCGATATCTGAAGCTCCGAAATGGAGCTTGATTGCACTATCTCCGATCATTTCGTCATTTCGCATTTCGGCCTTTCGCGATTTCTCATGTCGCGAATTCTTGTTGTGAGTTCGAGAGGTTAGGGAACCCCGTTCCTTTGACTTTGCATTCAATGAAATGACGATTTGTTGTCACATGTCCTATGGACCCAACAGTCCAGATCTTTTCATGAATTCACACATCGCGATTTCGACATTCTTGACGTGAGAGTTCATGACAACTCCACCTCCTGTTCTGCGAAACTCTGAAATTTAGTCAGCTCAACTTTTTGTCTTTTCTCACTTCACAACTTCGGGATTCCTGTCGTGAGAGTCCTTGACATCTCCAACTCCTGGTATCCGAACCTCCAGTATGGAGTCTTTGACATTTCACGATTTTGCATTTCACGACTTCGGGTTTCGCGACTTCGAGACTCCTATAGTAAGAGTTCTTGACATCCCCAACTCCTGGTATCTGAAACTGTCTCCTGCTTT
>CBVK0101575699.1:0-19055 GCA_900067695.1 Picea abies | reverse complement strand
CACCTGCCTACAGCTAATTCACAATGGCCGACAGAATTTATTTGTCCAATTTCCATGGCCCCGATGGCAGATCCTGTGATTGTTTCTTCAGGGCAGTCTTATGAGAGAAGATGCATTGAAATATGGATTGAGCTTGGTCACAGATACTGTTATGTGAATGGAACGAAATTGAATTCTTCCACTGTTATACCCAATGTTGCCGTGAGAACTGCGATCTCTAATTGGTGTCAACTGGTCGGCGTTCAGAAGCCCAATCCTCCTGATCAGGAGACTGCCAAAAGCTTTGTCCAGAGAATATTAGCCAAAGGGAATGGGAGCTCTCGAAAAAATTCACCATGCTATAGTGGAGAGCATGGTGAAAATGGGGATAATTCAAGCACAGCAAGTTCTTATGGAAGTTCTCCTGGATCTGCTGCTGGCACGGCAAGACTTTTGGGAAATGACTGTCAGAAAAATTTAAAGAGTACCATTGAGAAGACGAATTCCAGTGATGCTGATAATAGTTCCACAGAGAATGTGCCAGATCATTTTCACCATCTGTCTCTGAAGCCCCCTATTCGACTTACTCATTCAGCAACAGCCATGAATATGCAGCAAGCTAGCCCTGATTCTTATGCCTCTTCTGGAGAACTCTCGGTTCCCATTCCTCTTGCTACCAATCCTTGTAGTTATTCATCTCAAGAGGAGAATGAAGCCTATTCCTCTGTTTCTTATCCAGAAATATCAGTGGATTTTGTGCAGAGACTGAGATATTCACAAACCTTCGAGCAAGAGCAAGCAGTGATTGATCTTCGGAAGCTCACTCGAACTAATGTTGACAGCAGGACTACCCTTTGTAATTCCAAGTTGCTTTTGGCCCTCCTGCCTCTCTTGACATCAAGATATTCAGGAATTCAGATCAATGCTGTTGCTGCATTGGTGAATCTTTCTTTGGAGAACAATAATAAGGTGAGCATTGTGCGTGCAGGAACAATTCCCTACCTAATTGATGCTTTGAAAATGGGCCATCCCGAGGCACAGGAACATGCCGCAGGAGCAATCTTCAGCCTGGCCTTGAATGATGAGAACAAGACTGCAATTGGTGTATTGGGTGCTATTCCTCCTCTGATCCACATGCTGAGATCAAGTGAGGAGAGAGGAAGACAGGATGCGTTAATGGCTTTGTATCACCTGTCTTTTACACAAAGCAATCGTCTTAAGCTTATAAAGGTGGGTGCAGGGTCAATTCTGTTGAACCTTGCCCGAGAGGACAAATCTGACCTTGCCAGTAGAGCACTATTAATCCTACATAATATTGCAGCCATTTCTGAAGGACGCAAGGCTCTTCTTGATGCCAATGCCATAGGCTCATTGGTTGGCATTCTTGCCAAGCACCAAAAAGACAAAAGTAAAGGCAGTCAGGTAATCCAAGAGCATACTGTTGCGGTTCTCTTATTGCTGTCTCACAAGAATCTCCGGTTTAAGTCATTAGCAATGCAGGCTGGTGCCATGGAACTTCTTGTTGGACTAGCTGAGAGTGGCAATGTGAGAACTAAAGAAAAAGCATCAATTCTGACGAGCATCATGAAAGGAGTATCTGATGATGAAGATGGAGATTCTATCCTTTCAAGATCACACTGGAAAACATTGGGATGGAGTTCCTCACCTGGACCAAATTCCACCGATTTCTGATTTTCCCGCCTTTCAGTTCACGCAACTTTTCACTGTATTCACAATCCACACTAATCTGCCTTCCAGGAAGATGGTTACTGGATACAAACTTTGATATTCTGAAAATTATTTTTTAGAGATATTCAATAAGCATTGATGCTTACTTGAATGTGGTGATTGCACGTCTTTCATCAAATGGATCTTTCATCTGTTTATTCAAGGAAAAGGATAGTGACTTCTATTACGATGACTTTGGTATTGTCCGATCTGTAAAATTTCATTGAGTGGAGGAATTTTTTTTCCAATGTATATTACTGGAAAGACACAGTCAACTTGCACTGAAAGGCAGAGGATCGTGTATCCAGACTTTGGATGAGTTTGTTTTAGCTGTTTCTCTTGACCTTCGATGGATTTGTATTATATATATGATTTGTTTGTAGGCCTGCTGTCAGATATATTAATATGCAAAAAACAGTATTTTTGTGAATCTTCTTTCCAGAGTGGCATTAACTCTACTCGAATTTGGTCTTTTTCTTCTAATTTTCTTATAATCGGTCGAAGAACGCATGTTTTCGCACATTCCTGTTCTAATCTCCGGGTTTTCAGTCTTTATAATGTTTCGTTAATGCACGCTGGAATCTGAAAATAAATTCTTATTAATAAATAATGCAAGGAAGGACGTCTTTGGAGCTGCAACTTGCTTCTGTGCATCTTGCAATGTCTAGGTAAGCCACTTCTCTGATTTCTCCATATCAACATTTAAGCAGCAAGTGTTTCTCCCTCCTCAACTTCTGTTGGAGGCTCCCGAGATCTTGAAGACCGTGCATCCTCATCAAACTTCACGTCTCCACTCACTATTATCTTCCATTGTGATGGAATGTGACTCCGGAAGACTCACTGTATCCAACAAAAACACCATTCAAACTAGAGGGTTCCAATTTACTTATTTTTTCCTCAGGGATATGAATATAATTAGGCCAACAGAAAACACAAAAGTGTTATACTTGTTTCTCACCAGTGAAAGCTTCCTCTAGTGTTCTGCCTGCAATACCTTATGAGAACACATGTTCAGGATGTAGAAAACAGTATTGCATGCTTCTGGCCAAAGGAACATAAGCATACCTAAGTCATGAGCCATAACCTTCGTGTCTCAATAATGAATTTGTTCTTGCTTTTTGCAACCCCATTCTAGTGCAAGTCACTAATGCATTGTCAACTCTTCTTGATCTGTGTTTCTTGTAAAATGAATCAAAGTCCTTGGAGGTATACTCCCCTCCATTATCAAATCTTGGTACCTTCATCTTCCAACATGTTTGGTTTTCCATAAGAACTTTGAACTCTTGAAACTTTCTAAAAGTCTCATGCTTGGTCTTCATAAAATAAATCCAAGTTTTCATCAACGACATAAACATAATAAATATTTTCTATTAATGAAGTTGATGAAATGGGTACACACACATCTAAATGTATGAAATGAAGAAACCCTCTCAATATGTGCCCATTGCTTAGGAAAGCAGTCTTGGCATGCTTGCATAGTGCACCTCCCTTGTACAATCCTATCCTCTCCACCTTGAAATCAGGCAACCCCACCACCATGTCCTTTAGGAGAGGCAAAGCTCCATAGTGCAAGTGACCTAATTGTTGGCATCCAAAGTTTTGGTCCAGTTTTGCGCGTGCACGCACAAACAAAAGTTGTGCGTGCTCATCCAGAAGTTTTGTGAGCGCCTAAGAAGATGCATGAAAGAATGCCATAGTGCGCACATCAGACCGGGTTTTGTTAAGCAACGCGCCAAGTCTAAAGGCGGTCAAGGACACGTCGGCTGAGTTTTGTCAGTTGAGCGCGTTGGTTCAAGCTTTGTCATTTGTGCCGAAAACCAAGAAGATGGCCGTTGAAAGCAAGAAAATAATCATCGAGATATCTCCCAGAATGATTGCTACCAACAACATATGAAGACGTGGGGCGGCCAGAAGATGAGTTGGCCAGGCAGTTAAGATTGCCCCTAATGCAGAGAACCCACGTGGCACCCTAGCATATACCAGAAGCATGTGAGGTCGTTAGATCAGACAAGCGAGTGGAAAAGAACAATGAAGAACAACACTCCCAGACAGAAAGAGATATAAAAGAAAGCTCTCAGCGCAAAAAGGAGGTTGGCTAATTTCCATATGCATTAGTCTCAGAGCTCTGAGTTAACCTATTGTAATCCTGTGTTGTATGCAAAAGTCTCATGTGTCTTGCATTTGTGTGAATCTTAAAGCTTAGCGAAAGACACATATTGTTGTATTCCTACTGTTTATTTAGTAATGAGATGAAGTCTTATGGATGTTCAACTCAATTATTTAGCACAATGTATATCTCTAATATGATGGAATATGTCCAGTAATAAAGATATAGCGGTTCTGTTATATCATGTGTTTGTATGAAAGAGTAGCATTGGTGCATGTATAGTTTTAATTCTTAGTCCTTACTAGAATATTAGATATGAGTTGCATGGATGCCATTTACAATACTGCTAGTTATAATTGGTCCTCCATCCTCGACACAAGACCTTATGGTCTATGTGATCCTCTCTGCATCTCGGGTGACACCTTCCTCGACCTCGGTTGAGGATTGATATGTCGATGGTTAGGTTTTTTTTTTGGACATGCTTTGGATGAACCCTGGGTCTCAAACCCCTAGTGTTAAGAAGGTCAGTGTGTGCACAAATGTGTATTGAAACAACAACACTACACCGTGCCAACAAATGGTTCCGCTGTCGGGACCTGAAGTCTTGTTGAGATTGATGGAGGAAAATGGAAATGTGGTGACGTCCATTTAAAGAGGAGATTCAAGACTAGATAAAAGCGAAGGAGGATGATTTTTTCCTACAAGAGATGAAAGGATTGCAGGGGAACGCGAAAGAATGCAAAAGGTAGATATCTTTACTTTGATTTGCATAAACTTTTTTCCCCAGAATTTCCATGTTTGTTGCATGAATGGTTAAAAAGACAAGCAGAAGTTAATTCGGTTTTGTTACTGTCGGAGCCAATAGTATGGGATCAAGCCAAGCTTAATAGTCTAAAGGCATTGGATAACAAGTGGACTTAGGCCATTGATTTCTGGTTTTCTTGAGTGAAGGAAGGCTACATTGTTGAATTTGTTATAGAATATAGTGATTCTTTCAATGAGGCTGAAATAAAGTTTGAAGAAGGTCCAAGAAAACAAATGTTAGAAGAGATCCCCCTTTGGATCAAGATGTTGTTCGTGGAAAAAATAATGATGTGCCTAGAACCTAATAGGATGGATGAGTAAACCCCCTGGCGTTGGGGGGGTTTTGGCAAAGGTGGGCGAAAAAGAACCTGAGTATGGATCCATTGAGGAGAATCCAAGAAGTTGTTGAGATGAGGTGAGGACTGGAATAGAGCCAGAAGAGCAGAAGAGAAAAAGAGTCGAAACATACGCAAGAAGAGTTGAGCCGAGGGAGAAAGTTGAGCGAAAGAGTAGAGAAGAGTTAGACGAGGGTGCGCAGCGAGGTCTCATGCCCAAAATGAAGAAGAAGCTCACACAAGGCATTGGTGTGGGAGAAGATGTTGTGCCAGAGTAGAGCACAAGCGAGGACAGACCTGGGAAGAGGCTTGGAATCGAAGATATTAGTAGTGACAATAGTGGTAGTGAGGGCCTACGTGATTAAGCCCGTACCCTTTGGTTGTTGCAGTATGCCGCAACCTTGATAAGAGGAAGAGTGCACATGTGTGATGCGTGGGTGCAAATTTGTGGTGCGTCGGTAGACTTGGAAGAGGAAGCTTCACATGATTACATGCTAACAAGAAGAGAAGTTGTCACGCAGTATGGTGGGGCACTAATCAGACGAGATTTTGGCTCTCAGTGTAGTGGCAGTACGTTGAGCATCCTAATGAGTTGTGCATGGAGAAGTCGCGTGCCGAGTGGAGAAACCGACTCTACGTAAGGTGGCAATGTGCATATCAAACCGGGAGATGAATCGCATGGTGGTAGTGCACGGATCGGCCCAAAGGCAGGAGTGCACGTTGGTGGTGCGCAGCCAGATCAAGAGGAGAGGGCGCAAGATGTGGATGCGTCAGAAGTGAAGGAAGATGGAGGCTCCCCTAGTGGTGGGGAAGACGAACTGATAATGTTGGACAATCTTGCATAACTGAAACTAGATAGCTCTTTGGGTCCCCTCACAAGAAATTTTAGGAGAAGATGGTCTTAGCCCCCCTTTGTTCTATCCCCCTTGCACATTTTTAATTAAGAAGAACACACAAAATATAGTGAAAAGGTTAAAGTTTAAGAAAGAGAAGAAGAAGAAAGAAGTGACGACACAAGTGAAGGAGAAGGTGAAGTCAACAATACTTTACCCCAAGCAATAGTGGTGTGGAAGGATCCAGACAATAGAATTTAGAAGAGTGGAACTAACTCTAGTTCCAAGATGGCCAACCAAGAAAGTACGTTGAGATTTCTCGTGTTCCACATAACGAATAAGGATAATGTTGAGCAACACTAGTTCACCTGCGAAACAATCTGGTCTATAATGAGAGTTACAGATGAGGCGGATAAGATTGTGCAACTGGAGACTACGTTCAGGGATTAGGCCCTGGCATGGTACATGAAATATAAGGCTATTGCGCTAGCAGGACAAGCGAGGCCCTTGGCCGAGATCAAATAGGATCTGCTTCAGGAATTTCAGAAGCCGAAGTCAGAGTCCCAATGCATTACAAAAATAAAGGAAATCAAGCAGAAAGAACAAGATACTGTATGGGATTATGACCAATGGTTCAAAATCTTGTTGGATAGATTGACATTCCAGATCCAAGATGTGAAACACAAAGAATGGTTCATTACGGGGTCGCTCCCCCATATCTGAGTCCTGTTCACCCAACAAAAGGTGACAACTCAGGCCGAGGTAGTCAAGATTGTGATGTGCTTGGAAGCCACACCCGGAAGCGCAGAAACATCGGCTGGGTTGGCGTAGGTTCAGGTGCAACTGGCCAACCTAAAAATACAGTTGCAAGATATGGCCAAGGCTAAAGCCATGCACGAACATGTGTGGTGCACTACATGCCTTTCAAAAGGGCATTGACGAGATGAGTGCTCGATCCTTCCAAATTATGTGGTGACGAGTGCGCCAAGTCCATTTCCATCTAGACAGTTAGAATGGTATGAAATATGTCGTCATTGGTGCCATGTGCCACCCTGCTTCCCCACCTTATAGAAGTATCAAGCAATGAATCACACCAGCTTCTGTGAATTTTGTAAGTCTGTCGCCCACGATATCAGTAGTTGTCACTCCCTCTAGTTAATGCAAGATAATACCCGAGACGCATTCTGGGTACAAGAGGAAAAAAAGGGTGGTGAGCACGGTGGTGACGACAGAGGTAGATATCAAGGACGACCTCAAGGTGGGTATGGGTGTAGCCACGAATGAGGATATGGTGGAGGAGGCGAAAAACCCCCCACGTGTTTCAATTGCGGTGACATTGGTCATGTCTCACGATTCTGCACTAGGTTGTGCATATTGTTATAGTCCTAAACATTTAATCGAGGATTGTCTAGACTTGCTGAAAAAGTGGGAGGACAAGAAAGGTAACTATAACACGGTACATGTTGTGCCGTGCAAAAAAAAAGAAGAAGAATGGAGAAGTGGATTTCCGGGTAGTAACTCATGGAGGGGCGAAGACAAGGGAATACTTTGAGCACATAGAAGGTTCAGGTCAATAAGCATATGGAAAGATCAAGAAGGCCTGCCAGCCCCCTCCTAAGTTTGATGCAACTCAGCAGAAGCATTTTCTGCACGATGCGTGGAGAGCCTTGGAGGAAGAACGAGCATGCGAGGAGCTGCTCCGTACGACTCAGAGGTCTCTTGAAGAGGCATGGGTCCGAGAGGAAGTTTAGAGAGTGACGCATAGGTCTTTAGAAGAAGCATAGATCCATGAAGAAGTGCAACAGGCGACATAGAGGCCATTGGAGGAAGCATGTGCATGCGAAGAACTACAATGTGTGACACAAAGATATTTGGAGAAAGCTCGCATGCGTGAAGAAATCCAATGCGCAACCCAAATATTGATAAAAGAAGCACACATACAGACTATGTTGTGACGCATTGAGGAGGAAGAGTATGAACAATGCCAAGAAGAGTTGCAACTCACAATGCACACAGAAGCCTTGCGCGACCTCCATTGCATGGCAGAAGTAGAAGATCAATTCAATACCTTCTTGCACTGTTGTTTGTGTTTGCTCAGAGATCCAAAAGTTGTGAGTAAGTTGACTCAGATGTTAATTTCTTGCATGAAAGTACAAGGAGAGGAGACCATCATTGCAAATCCATTTCCAAAAAGGGATATCTGTCAGGTCAGCAAGCAAAAGCACATCGGTTGAGAGTTTAAGATGACAATGGAGCTTGGTGGGTATGATATGGATGGAGTCATGTTGGATCTAGGATCCAATGTGAACATTTTACCTAAGAAATCCTGTGAAGTGATGGGGAAACTGAAGTTGGTATGGTTGCCCATTCAGCTTCGATTAGCCAATCATTACAAGATATACCCCATTGGTCGGTTGGAGCAAGTAAAGGTGAATATAGAAGGAGTAAAAAAAAAGGCCGACTTCGAAGTCATTGAAATCATGGATAAGTCAGATCCCTACCTTGCATTGCTAGGAATCAGATGGGATTTTGAAAACAATGCAGTGTTGAATTTGAAAAAACGCCAAATGTCATTTGAGTCTGACACCCTGATCACACCACTGGATCCATATGAATTCAAACGCTACAATGAGCATGTCGACAAGGATGCACAAAGCTCGACAATTGAAAATATTTACAAGGTCATGGAGCGCAGGGACGTCAACCCAACTGCAAACGGAGAATTAAGTTGGAAGAGTGTCAAATCTTATCATATGGATTCTGAAGATGCCTTGGAGAGATGAAAGAATAATCTTTATGAAGTGTCAACAAGGAGGTGTGCCTACATCTCTACAGAGGCACGCATGGAAGACTGTAGCTCCTACAGGTACTATGAGTGTACTTCACTAGCACAGCCCTAACTATATAAGTGTACTTCCGAAGAACGGTGGGGATCTACACAACCCCAGACTTTGTGTCCTCACTACCTCCCCGGTATAGAAATCCACTCATCTCCCCGACATTCTAAATCCCCCTCACATTGTTCATAGAAGGAAAGTTGTGGGGGAGGGTTTTGACCACTCTTCGGTCAAATCAAAGAAACCACACGGAGGGGCACAATAAACATGTGTGACACCTCCTGCTTAAGTACCTCTGTGTCAGTATGGGAGTTTCTAATCATGTACTGGGGCCCATCATCTCAGGCCCTTCATCTATCAATATGGTGACGCTCCCATGGATAGTCCCAACAATAACTATGATGCCCTTCTCCATACCTGAGATCCGATGGCGGTTAAATAACTATTCAAGAGCACTTACTCCCTCCCTACTTCCCTAGCATACGACCTCGCAATTGACGATTATGATAGCTCACACAACCACCAATTGGCCATGTTGCAACCCGCAACATTGGAATACGATACACTCACACATGCTAGAATTAGCTCACATTCGAAGACCGTATAGCCTATGACTGTCCCACAATACTCCATGGGAAACTTGTTTCCTTTCTCATTATTGTTTCATCCATTTGTCTCCACCTTCTTGTCAGTATAAGACATACCCTAAACTCACTTTCATCTACCCAATTAACCTAAATGCAATTCAGACTCAGTCGCCTCACCCATTCGCAATAACTTTATTATGTGCCCAGCTTAGACTTTCCATGGTTTCCTCAAGCAAACCCCAAGGCCGAAACAAATCTCAAAATACCACCAATCGCCAACTAGAAGATTAGGCCTCACCTCCGCATGTCACATTCACAAGGTCCCAAACCGGACAGATACAAGATGTCCAATTCGTCGATTATGATGTCTGCAACTCTAAGCAGTTCCCCACTCTAGCCTTTTCTCACTATGCTCGCAATGTTTGCAGCGTAGACGGAAAGTCACTCACACTCATCCAAGAATGGGCTTGTTATCACACAATTTGTACTTGCCCAAAATCCCAAGGCAAATGCGTACACAATTGGTGTAACTGGGAATAACCTATCATTGTCACCTTAATAGGAGATCCCTTTCTATTTAGGAGTATGTCAAGACTAAAATACAGTTGCAAGATATGGCCAAGGCTAAAGTCATGCACAAACATGTGTGGTGCACTACATGCCGCTCAGAAGGGCTTCAATGAGACGAGTGTCCGATCCTTCCAAATTATGTGGTGATAGGTTCGCTGAGTCTGTTTCCATATGGACAGTGGGAGTGGCATGAAATATGCCGACAATGGGGCCATGTGCCACCCCGTTGTCTCACCTTATAGAAGTATCAAGCAATGAATCACAACTCCTTCTGTGAATTTTGTAAGTCCGTTGACCACAATATCTCTAGCTACTGCTCCCTCCAAATGATGCAAGATAATACCCGAGATGCATTTCGGGTATAAGAGGAACAAAAGGGTGGTGAGCCCGGTGGTGGCAATAGAGGAAAATATCAAGGAGGACCTTGAGGTGGGTATGGACGCGGTCACAGATGAGGATATGGTAGAGGAGGCGACAAAGGCCCCACATGTTTCAATTGCAGTGAGATTGGTCATGTCTCACGATTATGCACTAAGTCGAACGTGCTCTACGCATACTGTTACAGTCTCGAACATGTAATCGAGGATTGTCTAGACTTGTTGAAAAAGTGGGAGGACAAGAAGGGTAACTATAACATGGTACATGTCGAGCAACACAAAAACAAGAAGAAGAATGGGGAAGTAAACGTCCGGGTAGTAACCTGTGGAGGGGTGAATACAAGAGCAGACTTCAAACACGAAGAAGGTTTGGGTCAACAAGTAGAGGGCCAGATCAGGAAGGCCTCCCAAACCCCTCCTAAGTTTGATGTGGATCAACATAAGCAGTTTCTACATGATGGATAGAGAGCCTTGGAGGAAGAACGAGTCTACGAGGAGATGAAACACACGACTCTGAAGTCTCTTGAAGAGGCACAGGTCTGAGAGGAAGTTCAGAGGGCAACGCAGGGGTTGCTAGAAGAAACGCAGATCCGCGAAGAAGTGCAGCGAGCGACACAAAGGTCACTGAAGAAAGCATGTGCACGTAGAGAACTACAACGTGTGGCTCAAAGATCTTTAGAGGAAGTTCACGTGCATGAAGAAATCCAACGCGCAACCCAAATATCGATAGAAGAAGCATGTAGACAGATTATGCTGCGACGTGCTGAGCATAAATCATATGAACAACACCAAGAAGAGTTTCAACGCACAACGTGCGCAGAAGCCTTGCGCAACATTGGTCACATGGCAGAAGAAAAAGATTGAGTCAATACCTTTTTGCCTCATTGTTTGTGTTTTCTCATAGATCCAAAAGCTACAAGTAAGATAACTCAGATGTTAACTGCTTGCATGAAAGAACAAGGAGAGGATACCACCGTTGCAACTCCATTGCTAGAAAGGGATGTTTTCCAGGTCAATAAGAAAAAGCGCACTGGCCAAGAGTTTAAGATGACAATAGAGCTTGGTGGGTATGATATGGATGGTGTCACGATGGATCTAGGATCCGATGTGAACATTTTACCCAAGAAATCTTGGGAAGTGATGGGGAAACCAAAGTTTTTGTGGTCACCCATTCATCTTCGATTATCCACCAGTACAAGATCTACCCCATCGACCAACTGGAGCAATTATAGGTGAACCTAGTAGGAGTAAAAACAAAGGCCAACTTCGAGGTCATTGACATCATGGATGAGTCGGATCCCTACCTTGCATTGCTAGGAATCGACTAGGACTTTGACCACAATGCAATGTTGAATTTGAAGAAGCATCGAAATTCATTTAAGACTGACACACTACGTGTGGTTGCACCACTGTATCCATATGAAGAGGATCACTACAATGAGCCTGTCAATGAGGATGTGCAAAGATTGACAATTGAAAATATTTGCAAGGTCACGGGGCACAAGGAGGACTACATCAATCCCACCGCAAATGGGGAATTAAGTTGGAAGAGTGTTAAGTTGTATGATACATATTTTGAAGGTTCCTTGGATAGATGGAAAAATAAGTTTTATGAGGTGTTGACTAGGAGGTGCGCACATATCTCCACGGAAGAGCACAAGGAAGACTTTGGCTCCTATTTGTATGATGGGTCAGAGCCGGTGAGCCTCTTCATCTCCTATTTGTATGATGGGTCAGAGCCGGTGAGCCTCTTCATTAAATGGTTGTGGCACATTCCTAAATATTGGAGACCTCGTGCACTCGACTCAACACTAATAGGGATTCATGCGACCATGTGGGAAGCCCATCGAGACAAGTATCACGACTGGCCGACCCTCGAAGCATCCTTGCATGAAATATTTTGACCAGATGTCGATATCTGTCACTATACATGTCCCTGCGAAAGGCGATGGATTGTGAAGCAAAGGCACAATGCGCGTGGTCACTATATGAATTCCCACTGAAGGTTCCCCAAGAAGCATCCCATGTCATCAATCCCTCAATTCTACATTGGGAAATGCACGCGACTTTCATTCCCCTGCGATGATCTATTCCTTGCACATCTACTCCCTAAACCCATTAAGTTGGTAGAACCCTCCAATACAACTATCGACATCATGATTAACCAATGGATTTTACCAGAGCTCACTCTGCATGATCTCACTCCTCCCCCTAAGTAGACATTGATCGGTCACACCCGAATGCGGGTGTGTGGTGACCCGTTGGGGGCTACTCTG
Source organism: Picea abies (assembly GCA_900067695.1). NCBI lineage: Eukaryota > Viridiplantae > Streptophyta > Pinopsida > Pinales > Pinaceae > Picea > Picea abies. The sequence goes on along the minus strand of CBVK0101575699.1, from coordinate 6,622 downwards.
CTTCTCTAATACATAATGAACTCCTGCCAAGGTGCATTGAGTCATGCATTACACCCCTAGCATGTAAATTTGTGCATGAGTTATGCCGTCTCTATCATTATCACTTTGCCAATCTAGCAGTGTCACTACAAGAACAATTGTAATGGTTGAGATGACACTCATTCAGAAAATGACAGCTCATTAACACCACTGGCAAAAGGACGTTTTCCCCTCATTTCCAAATAAAATTTGTAGGTAGTGCGAATCTCTACATGAGTATCGTCCTTAGTACATAATCTTCCAAATTTATGAGTGACATACTAATTCTAAACGTCTGAACTCCGAGTGGCGTTTCCATCAAGAAGCGAAGTCACCTATGTGACTAGCCAGCTATCCATTCAGGCATGTTCAAGTTATAACTACCTTTTGTCCCCACTCCTTTCACCTTTATCTCTTCCTCTACCTCGTCCCACATCATAACTTCAATCGCCACCACAGCAAACCAAGCCTTCACTTCTCCCACTCCTTCCATATCTCCCAGCATGGCTTCTTCTAACAAACCCAAGGCACACCCAAAGTCCAAAGTCATTAAAGAACGACCGATTCATGATCTTGTGCTACCATTTGGTGTCATATGCGATAACCTCCCATTTGGAAAAATTCACGTGCTCAAATATGTCGATTACAACATCTAGTACCCTCAATAGTTCCATGAGCTGCAGGCGGATAAATACACAAAGGTTATTACGAAGGATGATGGTACCACCAAGACCATAACACAGGAATGGGCATGACCACTGCAAAGATCCGACATTCCTTCTCTTCTCAAATGTCTGCATTTTGGTCAAGCCCAAGATGTTCAGTTGTGAGTTCGCGTCCTCCTAACTAGAGTGCATGGCGGTCACCTCTGGCTCGATCAACCATATCCTATCAACCTTCCTATTGTTTAGCGAATTTCCAGTCTGCCTGATTCTAGTGAGGATCCCACGAATTATATCAAAGCAGAAGATGTACCATTAGAGGAGGTTTACTCCTGATATGGCACTAGAAGGGGTAAGTGCGATGTAGTCATCGCCGACATCAATGATGCACCAACAATATTTTCCACCCAACTGCTAGCCTGCAAGCTCGTTCGTAAGTGTTGGAAGGAAGAATTCCATTGGGGATCGTTCTCATGGCCCAACAATGTGTTTTCGGGAATCAAATGGCATGGGCCCCCTATTTTCTCAATGAGTTTACAACTGGTTTCCTTGACGCTCAAGATGAGGCCAAATATTTTCATTATAGTTGGGTTCTTCTTTTATTTGGTATGGTCCTATGGAAACATGGAGGGTACACATTCATTTATGTCTCCTCAGTTCCTACCATTACAACACTCTAATAATGCAGACACCCAGGAGTGCATTTCAGAGGCTTTCCATCAATGGTACGCCCAATTGATCAATGCTTCTACTAAAAAAGTTCACATCCTGCACCACATATTTACCAAGTATGAGCGTCACCTATGGTTTAAAAGTATTGTCCATAATTTTATCATAGTTCCCCATGCAACCACAAATAGCACTGAGGTTGTGCTTCCCTTCTGTATCATATAAAGAGATATATCGTAGGAGTGGAATTGTGGTCGGTTGTAGCCTGACCTCCCTTAGAATAAATCTAGTCCATTGGGTCCATGCCAGATCAATCAATTCCCGAGAAGTGGAACATGGAGTCTTCCCATTCCACCAAGGGTTCCCCACCCCCCAATCACGACGATACTGATACAACCATAGTTAAAAATCACAAGTAGGGTGCTAAGACTCGAAACCCCATGTAGATGACCATTGATTATGGGTCTGAGCATGACCCCCCCCCCTTCTCATTTTTGACCAACCTCAATCATCGAAGAAGCCACCTTTCCCTCACATCAACCTAACCCCCCCTCCACCTCTAGCAAACATTGTCGCACCTCTTCCTAAAATACAACCAAATAAATTTCGCATAGCTCACCTTGGCAGGTCGAGAAGTTACTGAAGGAAATATTTGCACACTTAGCCAAACAACAAGTATCCCACAATGATATGAGCAAGAAAATGCAACTTCTGGCCCATCAATTCACCTTTCCCTCAACCCAACCTCTTTCCCCTTTATCCTGCCTCCCTTTCAAAGGCCTAGGAGCCATCCCTTACCGAATAATCTATGTTGATCTCCTGGTGCTAATTATGCGTAATTCGACCCCAACTCACCTAGATTTGTCTCAAGTACCTACAATCGAAATCCCCCATTTTATCACTTGCTTGGTCCATGAGTGGGGGGAATGCTAACAATCTATCCAACAGGAACTCACCCAGCCATGTCTCAGCTTGGAACAAGAGCAGTCCATTCATAACACCACCCATTCTCAGTTACAAGACGAATGTCATGCCTGTTAGGAACTGGAAGCATCACAAAAAATGTTGCATGAGTTGCACTTGGCAGAAGTCACCTCCCATGCTGACACTCAGAGCCGCTATAATTCCATTCTTATAAATCATTTACCGATGGTATCTGATCTCAATGAGACCTATTCTCGCATCCCCAATCCAACCCCAGAGCATTCAGATCTTCTAGTCATTCAAAAAATGCTATTGATCATCGAGCATATGCGGGCTCTACATCTACAGAATCATGAACTCCAGGCCCAGCTGCAACATTCCTCCTTAGAAGAAGTTTCTCACCAACAACAAATATCCCAAGCAACCAACGTCGTTCAGAACGGTGGCAATGTTGTTGAATGCTTTGCCAATTTAGTCGCTCAAAACTTTAATTTGTAGGACTATTTAACAAACCCGAAAGAACTCACAACTCTCTTTGATCATACTTGCACCCTACAAGATGAGGTTGCACAACAAAAGTGAGACGTCAGTTCCCTACCCCCCAAAGAGCATACCAGAATGATGAATGTTGTGGCTACATGAACAAAAGAGATCACTTTTGCTCAGGCAAACCAACAGAGGATGCAAGACCTCATAACTCCAATGAACGAGAGAGCTATGAAATGGTATACTCAATTTTTTGACCTTCTCACCGCTTCCAACCCATTGATCGAGCAACTTAGTACCATGGACCTCACTTCGTCCATAGTCACAGCTGAGATCGCAAAAACAACCATCCAGATTGCCCAATCCCTTCATGAATGCTTTTCTCATCCTGAGCGTCATCTCCTGGAATTTGTGCAGAACATAAAGGGCACGGTGTTGTCCTTTGTAGAAATCATTCCATAAAGCATCTGGCTCAAGGATGAGCCATGTAATGATGGTGGAGGCCTATTGGCACCCATAGTTTTGGGTCTAGTTTTGCGCATGCGCACAAACAAAAGTTGTGCGCGCTCATCTAGAAGTTTTGCGAGTGCCTAAGGAGATGCGTGAAAGAATGCCATAGTGTTTGCATTAGACTGGGTTTTGTTAAGTAGCATGCCAAGTCTAAATGAAGTAAAGGGCGCGTCGGTCCGAGTTTTTTTAGTTGAACATGTTGGTTCGAGTTTTTTTAGTTACGTCGGAAACCAAGAATATGTCCGCTAGAAGCAAGAAATGAATCAATGAGACATCTCTCCGAATGATTGCTTCCAGCAATAGATGAAGACGTGGGGTGAACAAAAGATGAGTTGGATAGGCAATTAATATTTTCCCTGATGCATAGAACCTACATGGATCCCTAGTAGGTACCAGAAGCGTGCAAGGCCGTTAGATCAAACAAGCAAGTGGAGCAGAATAGTGAAGGACAACGCTCCCCAACAAAAATAGATATAAAAGAAAGCTCTCAGCTTAGAAAGGAGGTTGGCTAATTTTCGGATGCATCAGTCCCAGATCTTTGAATTGACCTATTGTAACCCTGTGTTGTATGGAGAAGCCTCTTGTGTCTTGTATTTGTCTGAATCTTAAAGCTTAGCGCAAGGCGCATATTGTTGTATTCCCATTGTTTATATAGTAATGAGATGAAGTCTTATGGCTATTCAACTCAGCTATTGAGCACAATGTATATCTCTAATATGATGGAATGCGTTCAATCATAAAGATATGGTAGTTCTATTCTATCTTTTGTTTGTATGAATGAGTAGCATCGAAGCGTGTATAGTTTTAATTCTTAGTCCTTACTAGAATATCATATATGAGTTGCATGGATTCCATTTACAATACTGTTAATTATGTTTGATCCTCCATCCTCAACACAAGACCTTATGGTCTCTGTGATCCTCTTTGCATATCAGGTGAGACCTTCCTTAGTGCATCTCTAGTGAGACCTTCCTTGGCCTTGATCGAGGATTGATATTCCGGTGCTTAAGGTTTTTTTTTGGACATGCTCTGGATGAACCCTATGTCTCAAATCCCCCAATGTTAATATGGCCAGTGTGTGCACAAGCGCGTACTAAAATGATGACACTGCACAATGACAACACTAATCATCTATGCCAAAGCTCACACAAACTACCATTACTATGCACCAAATTTCCATGCTTTGTTAATATATTTGGACACTCAAGAATTAGTTAAGATCAAGTTGATCTAATTTGTTTTTAGTTAAAGTGTGTTTCTTTAATGTGCATTTGTAATTATTTAATCTGAGAGTCATGGTTATGTTCTAGACATAAAGTGATATGATGGTTCATCTTCTCCTTGACAATGGAGACTATTAATCCATGGATTAACACCCGATTGGTCCATGATCTCCGTTTCAAAAGTATGGAGGGTTATTCGATAATAATCAATTGTGAGAAACACATATGTAAAATATATTATTTTTTCATTAATACACTACCTCAAGTGGTTGTGCTAGCTAGGGCTATGCACTATTTTCCTCTCTAAGGGTTTTAACCACATAATACACCGGTGTATTGATATTTTCTGTATTTGTGTGATTGGTTGCCTTAATGTGTTTGTCTATGTGGATATACCTTGTTTATAAAACTCGAGATCAAAGCCCCTATAAAGACTTGCTCCAGATGTTGATCAAGATCCTGAACTTGTGTCATTCCATGTGTGAAAATATTTCTATATTATGTTGTTTTATGAGCATTTATGGACCATGAGAACCATTACAATGCATCTGGAGTGTTGTTTTCAGTTGGAAAACATTTTATTTTCACCTAAAAAGGTTTCTATTTGTCCAAGATATGACCATTTATATCACATCCAGAGGTATACAATGTCATTTTGATTTTTTTTTAAATTTATTTCTTTCTATCTTAATATTTCATTTCAATTTTCTATTTTTTATTCTCAATGTACTCCCTTTCCGATCTACATATGCTCTTTTCCCTACGTCCTATGTGATCTTTCTAATTAAAAACATAACATAAAATATTTTTTTCTCTATGTATGCTCTTTGCCTTGCACTTTTTGTGATCTTGTGAAATTAAAAACATTGAAAAAAAATTGCATTTTCTAGGTAGACTAACTAAGATCTAACCCCAAGTTTATGAAGCTTTGAAAACAATTTGAAAATATGCTTGATTTTTGTGTGCAACCATGTAAAAGCTTTTTGTAGGAAAAAAAAAGGTTTTGGGTGTAAGCACACACTTTGAGGTAAAAAAAGGACCTCCTCGTTACTTTGTAGCATTTGTTGTATTTTTTGTAAGCTCACTGACTTTAGTATTAATATGATAAATGAGTGCAAACAACAAATCATATGGCCTACCACTTGAGAAACTAGGGCCACAAGAGTGACAGTGTATCATTGTGTTCATCATACCACAAATAGTAATGTTTTCAACACTATCTAAAAACTGAAATAACTACCTTCCTATTCTATTGTCAACATAAAAACAAGCATAACAACAGTGATGGAGAGGGTAGCTAATGGTTCCTCTCTATAGAGACCCACACGACCATGAGAAACTATGTTGGAGGTCCATCCTCCTACTTCAGGCTTCCTCCTTCACAATTCTGCTGCATAGGCTTTGTAATACCCCCTTTCTAAACCCCTGATTATATGTAATTAATCATTGCCATGCAATGACCTGTAAATATTGTAAATGTATTACCATTTTAACTGCAAAATGCCAACCAATTGAATGTGGGGGTGAATCCTTAAAAGTATTGGCCATGATACCACTAGAGGGATTGGCGAGGGAGCAGAGAAAGGGGACTCGTGTAAAATGCCCCAAGCCACCTTGATGAGTGTCGAGGAGAAAATAACCACATTTCCTCTAGCTTGCAGCTAAAGAAAGACAATTAATAAGAAGGGGTTGGTATTTGAACAACCAAACATCCCAATGAATTAAAGTATGGAAGGTTAGCAGGGACAGTAAAAGAATATCAACCAAAGGTATCACAGAGAGTACCATTTCTGCAGACCTAAATTGACTCCATGGGTCCCTTCTGACAGAAGAAATAAGGGTACAGGTCGATAACCTTCTCCAATAGTTACATGCAGGAGAATGCATGAGTACAGATAGTAGGGGAGACAGAGAGAGAAAGAGAGACCATATAATATTTTTGGTCCGAGAAGGAAGAACACACGGGTGCACGCAAGTGTGTGTGTGAAAGCGGAGACAGAGCAAGAGAGATCTGGTGTTGGATCATGTTGTCATTGATGCCAATGGTTTGATTGATTGATGTCAAATGATTGATTGATTGATAATTGATGTAATATAATATGTATTGTCCTTGATGAGAATGCATAGATG
>CBVK0101575697.1:0-12631 GCA_900067695.1 Picea abies | reverse complement strand
CCTATAGAATTTGGGTGAATCGTTTTTAAAATAGCGAATCTTGTTTTTGGAAAAACCATGGAAAATTAGCCCATGAGCGAAATTTATCCCCTAAAATCATCCATGGTGTGGCGATGCTGAAAGACTAAGAAAAGGTCGAGGTTCATAAAAGTTATATAAGGGAATCTTATAGAAGGTGAGGTGGCATCTTTATGGTTGGGATCCTACTCGCTTCTCTGATTTGGTGGGATCATCCTAATCTCTTCAACCATCTCTCTTTCCCCTATATAAAGAGGGATTTCTCATGGAAAATGATAAGGTTAATGAAGGTTGAATAGGCTAAGAATTGAGTGAAGAATTCTACTTCAGTGGATGCTTGAGGGCTTCATTTCAGTTCATCAAGTTATTGAGGATCTTATTCATGCAATTTTGGACCAAGTGTTTATGTTGGAGAAAAGGGCCACTGAAAGGGGACCTTGCAACATGAAGGTTGTTTGGTTGTATCTTCCACTTTTACTTAATATAATACAGTGGCATGTTTCTTTCCCATAAAATCATTCTCATTTTATTGCATGATTCCTTGATCACATGCAGAAGTTTTCATTGAGTATACTATTGTTGATTTCACTTTGGTTGGTTTGTGTTCCCTTGCAGATGCAATATCACAAGAGAACCGGAGTGGAGCGAGGACAACAAAGATATAAGGAAGCGATATTTAAATGATATGTCACTCATCTCTTATTGGATAGTAAATCAAATGATTAGAGCTTAGGGAAAGCGTCATGTCCCGTCTTGTTTTGTTCTAGATATATGTGGATCTACGGAGATCAGTTTATGTCCGCATTTACCGATAAATCCAATAACAGTTATCCTAGCAGTTTATTTCCTGGATCTTGGCACGATTTGGAGAAGAGAGGGGCACATTGCAAGAAGCGGTTTTCATTGTTTACTGGTCTGGAACTTCATATATTGTCTTGATATTTCATCATCTTGTTCATATTGACCTGATATACCATTCTGGAGATTTTGGTGGCAGTTGGAGGCTCCTAGAGGGGAGAACAAAATCTTGTTGATTCAGTCAAACCAGGAGGGCGCAAACCAGTAGAGGGTTTTCTCAGTTGGAGGAGCAAAACTTCTCCATTTAGCTTGAAACTTAGCCAGGAGGAATCTAATAGCCCGATCTACATTCTGGGAAAGTTTGGAGGCATTTGGAGCTCAGAAAGAGGAGGGCCAAAACTTGAGGGTTCATCAACAGCCAGAGCAGTGCACAACTCAACTAGTTGGAGGGGTGTTGCAGTATATTGACCAGGTTCTGTTATCTTCAGTCTTATCTTGCATGTTGTGAGCCTTTGGAGGCTTGGATATTCTTCTTAGAAAAACTTTGGGAGGATATTATCTTTGTATTTCTTATTATTGTATTGGATGACAACCCATCTTTGATATTATTGGGGTTTTCTTCCAGATTTGCAGATCTCTTGTTCAAGGGATCTTCCTACTATCTAAATAAAGGTCAGATCTGGCATTATTGGTCATATATTGGTGTTCTTTGTGTATCTTGTTTTTTTTATGATTATATGCTTCAGATCTACTATTCCATTGCTTAAAGTAAACCCTAATGCATGAGTAAACTTGCAAACACATAAGAAAAATATAACAAATAGTAAGCAATTAGTGTTAAAAGCAAAAAAATTGACTTGGGAACATTACATGCAAGTCCTATGTGATTTTGATGGAAGAGTATCACCCCGTCACAGTAGTTTTCTCCTTGAGGGCCATCTCATTCACACAAATGAGACACTTGTGGTGTTCAATTGGACCAATTGCAATGCTTCTCTTTAAGTAAGAACTTATTTAAAAAACGCGTCAAATGCTACCACAAACAAGGATAAGACTAAACCAGGAATGTGATGAGAAGATTTTGAACCATCCAAAGAAGCATTGTTTGCAAAGGAAGACAAATTATCAACACCAAAAAAAATAAAAAAATAAAAAATCTCTTTGATTATAAAAGGATATTTTCTACTATATAGACCAGAGCATTCAATCTCAAGACAACCCTAATGAGACCAAAGTTTTCTAACTTACCTACACATTGAGCTTCCTTGCAACCCTACTATAAATTTTGTAATTTAACGCTCTAATAACTAACAGACACATATAATACAAATCTCTTTCTCCTTTCTAACCTACTTTTGGACATATTTCCCCATAACTACTTGGAAATGAAAAATACAATAGGTCGATGCATTTCCATAACACATTAATCCGTTGTGTAAGAAAAATCCAAACCAAATTATCTATTTTGTAAAAATGCAAATGCAAATAACAAAGGGTTATTTTAGCTCATAACATTCACATCACTCTTTCAACAATCTCAATACATAAATTTAAAATATCCAGTTTGAAAGTGCCCTGTGTCTTACATCTGGGCCAACAAATTGAAGGGGTTCTCAATTGATATAAGAAAGAAAAATCATATCTTCTCCATTTTGATATACCATAATTTGATTAAGGATATACCATAATTTGATATAAACAACAATAACAATACAAAATTTCGTCTACCATTCACAAACTCCATAAGTAGCATCCATGCAAGATCAATTACAATTACAAGAAAAGTGATGGATAAATGGATGAAAATTAAATATTTAGGTCCATTTGCTAAAAAAAAATACAAATTGTGATAATGCATACTATATCAAAGAATCTTTTTACCAAGATGTGAACCATATGACCTCACAAACAATGAAGAAGATAGATTAAACTGAATTATTATAATAACTATGGTTAAACCATGTGATTATAAAAATCATCAAACCATGTGAATATAGTGTTGAGCAAGTGCTGCATGGCAGCATGGTCCCTGCCAGGTCGGGATGGGAGTAAATGCGACCTAGTACAAAAACGTGGCTAGAAAGTTGAAATACATGTGGTTTGCATGCAAAACATAGTATTCCCGAATTATCAACATTTGAAAGGTTGATGGACACCAAATTTTTTAGCGTTACTGATTTAGTTATCTTTAAAACAAGGGCTCTTGGACACAAAATAAATTGAAATTTAACAAATTATTGGTCGTTGGACAACATAAATTGTACATACCAAAAATATAATTTTATAAAGTAGATATTTAGTTTTATACATATGAAATATGTACTTTTATAAAGTATGGGTTGTCGGGCTGGCGGGCTCAAAATTGGGCCTCTCATATTCCGTGCGCTACAAATAGCACCGAAAGTTCCGCGATATACAAAATGACACGCAGAGTTGCAGACTATAGAAATTTACCAGGAATTAATAATGTTTGTTACATATCTCTGGAAATTACATGAAGATTTAAAAGCATATAATAGAATAGTAATAACGTCTGTTACATAGGTTCGTGGAGAAAAACTCAAAAATATTAGCATTCTCGAATTAGTTTGCTTTAAAACTAAGGCTTTTCTTGGAAAAAAAAATATAGCATTGCTGAATTAGTTTTCTTTGCGTACGCTTTATAGAGCATGCACGGAGCCATCATTCCATACCTAGCCAGTTTTTGGATCGCGGGTTCTTGGGATGGAGGGCTTAAAAAAGGGACTCCGTTGTTCCGTGCCCTACAAATAGCACCGAGAGTTCCGCGATATACAAACTGACAACCAGAGTTGCGAACTATAGAAACTTATCATAAAATAAATAATGTCTGTTACATATCTCTGGAAATTACATCAACATTTAAAAGCATACAATAGAATAGTAATAACGTCTGTTACATTGTTTCATGGAGACAATTTTTTTTTTTAGCATAGAATAGGAGACAAAAAATATATTAAGGCCTCCATATACAAATTGATAAGCGGACTTGCGGACTATAGAAATTTATAAAAAAAGAAATAATATCTGATACATATCTCTGGAAATTACATCAACATTTAAAAGCATACAATAGAATAGTAATAACATCTATTACATAGGTTCGTGGAGAAAATCACAAAAAACTAGCATACCTGAATTAGTTTGTTTGAAAGCAAAGGGTTCTGGACACAAGAAAAATCGAAATCTATCAAAGTATAGGTTCCTGTACACCCAAAAAGATAGCATACAATAGAATAGTATGCAAGAATACAATAGAATTTAGTTTTCTTTGGAACAAACAAGAAAGGTTCCTGGAAACCCAAAATTTAGTATACAATAAAGGCATTGTCGAATCAGTTTTCTTTGGAACTTATCAAAAATTAATAATTTCTATTACATATTTATGGAAATTTAAATGCGTTTGTCATATAGACTGGGATTGGGGCTCCCACAGACCATAAAAAGAAATAAGTACAAGAATTAGGAATGTGGAAACAAGAAGTGCACGACGGTAGAGAGGAAGTCCTGAAAAGAAGAAATTGGAACTTATGAGTCTTTGGGTTACAATTTTCTATTTAAAGAGGTCATAAGTGGATTGATAAAGAAATAAAGATGACAACATAGAGTTAAAATGGATTGATAAATAAAACAAGATGCCATTATAGACTTACTATGAAGCTAATGCATTTTTGTTGCTGTCGTCGATGGTCAGTAGAGTCTTGTTGACCGGTTGTTTCCCTTCCTGGACGAGGTTGTCCATTCTCTGTTGGAGCCATTCTTCGATGTAGTTTTTCATGGGGACTGTGTTGATTTCATCTCTGATTTCCATGTTGTAAAGGTCATTTTCTAATTTCCTTAGATCCATTGAAATACTATGCAGACTTTGTTCAATTTCTTCATTGTGTGCCACATAGTCCAGTACCCAGTGCTCATGCTCATCTAGATGATGTTCAAGTATGCCGTAAAACTTTTCGAAAGACAACCCCTTTAAAATATCAACTTGTTCCTGGAAGGATTCTTTGGTGATTGACAAGGATTTGAGAATCAAGTTTGGGTCTTGAACTTCGTTGGTAGTTTCGGCTAAGTCCATCTGGAGCAGGATTGTCAATAAATCTTCCTTTTCTGATATGACTTGTTTACATGATTTGACAATGAGGTCCAGGTTGTTAACTTTATTTTTCCAACATGCTTTTACTTTTTTGGTCCGCTTTGGGGAGGGGAGTTTCTCTTGTCTTCTTTTCAGTTCCGATGTGTTGGTGACATAGTTGGAAAAATGGGTCAGTACCTGATCACAGAAACACTGATCATTTTTTAAATTCGCCTCCAAATGTTGCAGGAAACCATTGGCCTTCTTTCTGAAGGAAACTAAATTTTGCGATGTTTCCCAGGCTTCAGTAACTAGTTGCATTCTTTTGTTGATGTTAATCTCTACAAGGGCTCTTGAGCATGCAAGGAGGGTAGAGGATAATTTCATCTTGGTTGCAGTGGTAGCAGGCACGATTTTTGCCAAAGGACTAGCAAATTGTGGGGTTGAAATGAAATCCTGCTCAAATTCGTTGAGGTGGTCTTTCAGATTTGCATATTCTGTCTCAATTTCTCCAATGGAATCACGAAGAATTTCATCGGTTACCTGGTGAAATGAGGAAATTTGGGACGACCGCATTTCCCTAAAGTTAATTTGTGTGCGAGATTTTCCTTTCCTGTTTGTTACATCTCTCTTTTCAATGACCATACTTTTAGATTGGCTATCAAAAATAGCGCTATGGATTACGAAGGATTCATCTTCGTCAAAAAAGTTGGTCTAAGATATTTCGACCATGGACGACCCAATTTTTTGCATGTGCTCAATTTTAGTTTCAAGTTGCAGTTTTCCACTTTCAATTTCGGGTTCCTCTGCCTGCCTTGCATTGTTTTTTCTCTTCTTCATCAGTGGAATTTTGTGAGAACTATCAATATTTATGCGAGGAGGGTTCTTATCTCCTCCTCCATTCAAAGATTTTTGGGTTTCTTTCTTGTTGGGGTGGACCGTCAAAGAAATGCTCCGTGATGTCGTGCTCTTGGGAGTTTTGGCGGGGGACTGGGTACTCTTCTCACCAGATACTTTTCAATGTTGTATGTACAATTCAGTCACGCTTCACAATGTCTCTGCATCAAAATCGATAGAAGTAGGATTGTTGTCGACACTATCCTTGTCGTGCGTCATGTGTCTATGGATAAAATAGGTGTTAAATCCAACCACCAGTAAATGCTCTCAAAAAATGCCATTAGGGTCAAACCCTTTTAGCATTTCAACATACGTTAGGTTCAAGTTCTTGAAATGGGCGGAAAAATCGTCAATCTTGTTGATGTTTCTGCACACGAAGTCTCTGATTTTCCAGGGCAGAGGAATGAATTGTTTTTTTTTTCTTGTCATGGAAAAAATGAAACCAGTGGTTGTATTGCCTTGCTATTTCTGCAACAAACATATTTTCCGTGATGTGGCATGGAAGGAAAGCAAGATTTCCCTTAGAGACAAAGACCATGAGGACATTGTGATTTTCCTCTTGCTCAAGTGTGCCCTTCCTGTTCAAAAAATTGGTTGCCTGGCCAGACATCCGCAGAGCATCCTTGCCTAACAATAAATCTTTGAAAACTGAGACAAAGCCATTAAAAACTTCATAAAAACAATGGGAGGCCTTTTGCCTCCAAAGGGCCTCGTACCAGAATGTTACTGGGTTGAATCCATAGTTTATTTTATTGGAAAGAGTTGCGAAAATCAAGCAGGATTACATATAAAATTTATTCGATTCTTTGAATCGTGAAAACTAGGAACAGAGGTCAATGGAAATTAGCTTCCCCCAATCGAAAATGTATTGTTCCTTGATTGTGAAATACAAAATATAAATAATTATATGGGAAATGCTTGTCGTGGATGCCTGTCCCGTTATTCTTGTAAACAACCAAGCAATTTACCGAAATGGATTTCTAAAGAAACTTACTTGCAACCTTGTGATATCTTAATGACAATGTTGACAGTTCTTGCATGGTCAATTGTCAGCAGGAAAGGTTTCTAATTGCATAGTAAGAAAGTACGGAGGTCGCGGGCACGCGAAAAAAACAACTACAAAATAGGGTTGCAAGGTACAACCGTTGAAGGTGAGAACACGAGGGTGAAATTGTATGTCTCGAAACTTTTTGAGTGCAATACGCATAACAACGAAGAAGGTATGGTAGGACAACCCAATGGGAAATTTGTATATGACTAGTAAGAGCATAACTAATGTATATCAGGAAGGACAGGAAGTTAGTGGGGATAGAAGGCAGTGAGAGATACTTTGAAACATTTGTGAGCGCTGGAATTGTAGATCACGAAAGTTTTGAGTGCAAGATGTACATGATGCAAGAAGAAGTAGAGTTTGAAACCACGAACCCACCAACAGTGGCCATAAAATTGGCCAAGTATGGAAAACAACAACGGTGATTATATATATGGAGATAAAGATATGTCAACCCACCAACGTTGGAAGTTGCGATGATAGAAAGGAGACTAAGTATATAACCAAAAAGAGATAATACAAGGGCCCAACGGTCAAATTGTATCATTCAGAACATTTGAATGCAAAATCTGTAACATGGAAGAGGGGATGATGTCGGGACCTGGTAGTCAAATTCTATATTGCGAAGGGTTGGATGCGAATTGTTTCATAGTACTGTGTGTAGTTGTCACTTGTAAGAGTCACTAGTAAGAGCATAACCAATGTATATTAGGAAGCACATTTGTGAACCATGGTACAGTGAAGCTTGTGAGTTCGAGGAGTCCATGAAAGAATTGTAGATCACAAAAGTTTTGAGTGCAAGATGTACATCATGAAACAAGAACAAGTAGAGTTCGTGACTGCCAACCCGACAACCGCGGCCATAAAATTGGCCAAGTATGGAAAGCAATAACAGTCGGTTGGATTCCTCGTGTGATTATATAGAGGAAGATAAATTTGTCAGCCTGCCAATACTGGAACCTGCGATCATAGAAAGACAACTAAGTATATAACCAGAGAGCCATAATACAGGGGAAGAAGAAAATGGAAGAAGGACAAAGGAGTCTGCGGTGGAATTGTAGATGACGAAAATTTTGAGTACACGATGTGAACCACGTAGTCAATTTGTATATTGTGGAGGGCCAGATGCCAACTGAGGCAGTGATAGATACTTTGAAACATTTGTGAACCGTGGTACAACGAAGCTTGATGCCAACCCGAAACAGTATCTAAGAGTTGCACATTTCGTGAACGCGACAATAGGAGGATCCAAAATAGGATGAAAACGTGTCTGCAGAAGACACAATTCCCCGACGTTCAACTTGTATCATTCCAAACATTTGAATGCATAATCTGTAACACGAAAGAGCGGATGATGTCAGAATCTAGTAGCCAATTTGTATATTGCGGAGGGTGTCATGCCATCTATTTCGTACCTCTATGTCCAATTGTCACTACTAAGAGCTAATTTAGTATTGAAAATAATTTTTAGATATTGTTACATACTTGATAGGGATTAGCATCCGTAAACAATGGAAATCTCCACCCCGCCAACCCTGCATCCCATGTGTCAATTTGTATATCGCGGAACTGGAAGCGTTGTTTGGAGGAGATGGAACAATATAAGTGCAATGTTGAGTCAGCCAGTCTGCAGGTCTGCTTGTCAATTTGTATATGGAGGAATTTTCGGTGCTATTTGTAGGACACACAACAATGGAGGCCCAATTTTGAGCCCGCCCATCCGAGAACCCGCGATCCAAAATGTCGCTAGGTATGGAATGCAGAATCCGTACATGCTCTATAAGATATCATGTCCATACTTTATAGTCCCATAATACACAGGAAGAAAAAAAGGCAAAAAGGACGGAGTAGTTCGCAGTGGAATTGTAGATCACAGAAATTTTCAGTGGAAGATGTATATAAAAAACTAAAAGGAACATAGATGAATTGCACCAACTCAGAAACCGTGAGCATAAAATTTAGTAAGTATGAAA
Source organism: Picea abies (assembly GCA_900067695.1). NCBI lineage: Eukaryota > Viridiplantae > Streptophyta > Pinopsida > Pinales > Pinaceae > Picea > Picea abies. The sequence goes on along the minus strand of CBVK0101575697.1, from coordinate 3,807 downwards.
AGGAACAACGGGCGGTCCAATTCGCCATGCGAGGATATATATGGAGATGAAGTTGGCACCAACCCGACAACCGTGGCCATAAAATTGGCCAAGTATGAAAAGCAACAACGGTCGGTCGGATTCCTCGTGTGATTATATAGATGGAGATAAATATATGTCAACCCGCCAATGCTGGATTTTCACATTTTGTGAACCTGACAATAGGAGGATCCAAAACAAGATGAGAAGGTGTCTACATAAGACATGAGGCCCCAACGTTCAAATTGCATCGCTCATATGGATTAGCATCCCTAAATAATGACAATCTCCACCCCGCCAGCCCTGCATTTCGTGTGTCAATTTGTATATCGCGGAACTGGGAGCTCTGTTTGGATGACACAGAATAATAGAAGTGCAATGTTGAGTCATCTAGTCCATAGGTCCACTTGTCAATTTGTATATCACAAAATTATGGGTGGTATTTGTAGCGCGCAGAACAATGGAGGCCCAATTTTGAGCCTGCCCGACCGAGAACCCGCGATGCAAAATGTTGCAAGGTATGGAATGCAGAATTCATACATGCTCTATAGAATATCATGTCCATACTTTATATTCCCATAGTACACAGGAAGAAAAAAAGGGAAAAAGAACGTTGGAGTTCGCAGTGGAATTGTAGATCACATAAATTTTGAGTGGTAGATGTATATGATAGAACAAGAAGAAACAAAGTTCAATTGCGCCAAATCGGCAACCGCGGGCATAAATTTCACTAAGTATGAAAAGGAACAATGGGCGGTCCAATTTGGCATGTGAGGATATAGATGGATATGAAGATATGTCAACACACCAACGTTGGAACCCACGATCATAGAAACATGGCTAAGTATATAACTAGAAAGCGATAATACATGGGAAGAAGACAAGGGAAAAATAAGTATCTCGCAGAAGAACATCTAGTGTTTGATTATTAATGCAAATTATTTCGAACCCCTACCGAGTTCTCACTAATTAAGGCATAAATTGTAGATCACAGAAGTATCTTTCATACCACTGTGTCCACTTGTCACTAGTAAGAGCATTGTTGATGTATATCAGGATGGACGCGAAGTTGCTGGGGATGGAAAGAAACAACAGATACTTTGAACGAAGTTAATGTATACGAGGACCCCGTGGTGGAATTGTAGATCACATATGTTTTGAGTGCAAGATGTATATAATGGAACGATAAACAACTGGGTTTGCAAGCGCTGACCCTGCAACGACGACCATAAAATTGGCTAAGTATGGAAAGGAACAGGGGTCAGTCGGATCCGTCGTGTGAGGATATAGATGGAGATGAAGACATGTCAGCCCGTCAACTCTGGAACCGAATACCATATAAAGGGAACTAAGTATATATCCAGAAAGTGATAATGAGCGGGAAGAAGAAAAGGCCAGTTCCTATGCGCCGATCCGGCAATCGCGGCCATAAAATTGCCTACGTATGGAAAGGTACAATGGCTAGTCGGATTCATCATGTGAAGATACAGATGGAGAAAGGTTTGATATCTATTTCAATAGTATTCATACTAGTATGTATCAATGAAGAAATTTTTCATATTTATCTAAATATTATTCATACTAATATATATTAATGGATTGTTTCTGTTTCAAATGAAAATGATCTACCAATTTGCAAGATGCTCTTTGGTTTGCAAATTTCGTTGAAACCACAAAATGTTTTACTACAAGATGTACATAGCACAAAGACAAGCATGAATTTGCATTGTGGTCTCAATGAGATAAACTCCTTATCATCTATTCATCTTGTATTCCTTGCAATGACATGAGAAAACGTTGGCTTTCCATAAACATCAATATCTAAATTAAATTGCAGACCACAAAAGTTCTTTGGCTGCAAGATGTATATAACGGAACAAGGAACATAGTTGTTTAATACCACAAATCCAAACATAATTGCCTAATAAGCTTTGCCGAAGAGGAAGTTTTATTTATTTATTCCAATAGTACTGATATTAGTATTTATGCAAGGATACTATATTATTCCTAAGAAGCTGCGATATATCCAACATACTAAACAAGAACATTGCATCAACACTTCAGTCGCCTTGTTGTAACTCATTAATTCATTCTATTTATGGAACCTGAAGAATGGAAGAAGGACAGGTCCTCCAATTTCTTTCTTTAAATACAGGGCCGACACCACACAAGTATGGCTTATGAAAAACATTTTCTTAGATGTAAAATGTAAAGAAAGAATAGACTAGGATTTATTTAGATTGAAGTAGTCGATAGCACAAAGAAAAGCTTGTCGTTCATGTTTAACGACAGAGGGGAAGAAGGTACAAAATACAATTAAAACAAATACCATAAATTGGAAAACAATATTAAAAAATAAACCAAAATTATTCTATATTCAAATAAGATGGGTTACAAAACACAACTCAGGCTATTTGCGACAACGATTGTGATTTCGCCTGTTGCCGACCAATAAAAAATATGTACATTGATGAAGCTTCTTGACAATTTTCTTGACGTTCAAACTCTTTATTCATAAAAAATGAGTTGAATATCAATTTTGGGTTTTATACTTAAATGGTGATGCCAACTACATATATCCTAGTTTTTTGAATACCTTGTCTCTTCTAGATATGGTCTTCTTGCAATGGCTACTTATTCAATATTCCATTCTTTGTCAAGTATGAATTTCCCCCTGTCGTCGAAAAGTTGGGGTTTAAGGTGCTTTCCTTGAAATATTCCTAACCCTTGACATCTAAGACAACTTAGAAACGCGATTCAAGCCGATTTCAAAGTGGACAGAGTCATTTTATGTCACAACAACTATGGTTATTCAGTGACTGGTATTGTCCCTGTATTCGATCATCTGTTTGGTTGAAAAGCCTGCCTGAAGATTTATATGTTGAACTTCTTTGCTTTATTACAGTAAATTGGAAGAAATGTCCAACCCAGATGAAAAATACAAATCTGTCGAGGTACATAACTTCTTCAGGCAGCACAGGTGTGGCAAGTGCATCAAATGCTGCAGAACACACCAACACAGGTCTGGAAAGTGTATAAAATGTTGCAGATCGCATCAAAATATATATTTTCTCATAGCGGTGGAGGTATGATGACCCACATAAAGGTCTGGAATGTTCGGAGGTGACACCAAATATGTGGAGTCTACAACTACATCCAGAGGAAACTGAACAAGCTTTGACAAAGAACATGGCTTTCTGTCAAGTCGGTTACCAGAACCACATGTAGCTCATCAAAATTTGAAATAGAAACTTTTGTAGTGATAATGTGTCATTTTATCCACCCGTACAGTTTCTGTTACCCACCTCTGGTTACATTCGCAAGTGGAGTAATATTTCACGTCATTTACGAACATGACAGTCCATTTTGCAAGCCACTGTAAATGTGCCGCCCCCGAGGAAGACAAATTCTTGTGGGATATCTACAATTCGATACAGTTGTCAATTTTGTGTTGTTGGAAGAAGCTATATACCTAAACGAATAACTTTTTTGCACATGACCTCAAAATCCATTACAATTCCCAGCAAGAAAACAAATAATTTCAACAAACAAATCTCCAGGCAGTCTTTTCAACCAACCAAAGCATCGAACACAGGGAGAACACCAACTAGAACATACTTGTTCTTTTTTTTCCTCCTCTCTGAGTTTCTCTTGTATAACAGAGTTTTTTTTTACTCAAATCTCACGTCACATAAAACCAGTCTCTCTTCTTCCATCTGGCCCTCAATCGCATCTCTAAGTTGTCTTACATGTCCATGACCAGGAACATTAGAACGAAGGCACCCTAAA
>CBVK0101575695.1:0-15474 GCA_900067695.1 Picea abies | reverse complement strand
TCACCTCCGCCACCTACATTTCTACCCTCCCCCTACACTACCCTTTCCCCCTTTTCCTACACTCTCGTGCTTCATACACTTAACTCATTTTCATGAAACATTATTACTATTATAATATTCACCTTTAACTTTTCCACTTTATACATTATTTTATGTAATCCACTTGTAACATTACGCCATGTGCCCAAATTTCCCTGGATGACATGGAAATGTGTTTAAGCCTATTGAGGAGTGCCACATGGAATTCATTAATTGGAGACACATGGCTATATATTAATGGTTGGACGAAATTTAATCCAAGGGCCCAGATTTGTCCACGAATTTTGATCAATGTTGGTTGAGTCACGATCTTGCAGAGACCATAACTTGAGCTACGAGTGTCAAAATTGCACAAACTTTATATCGTTGGAAAGGTATTTTGATGTAGACAATGATGGTACAGGTTTAAAAGGCTGAATATTGCTAAATTCCCCCCATAAATCAAAATATCAGTCAGCTGCATTTGTAATAGGCATGCATGACAACGCGACTTCACGAGCTCATATCTTGAGATCTAGGCGACGAATTTGGATAAATTTTATATTGTTGGAAAACTAATACAATGAAGATCACATTAGAAGTGGTTTACATGATTAAAAAGTTGGTTTTAAATTCCATAAAATTAAATTACAGTCGTCCTATTTTTATGAAAAATTAATTAAATTGTGAAAATAAAAGTTTATTTAAAAACTGTTATTACAAAAAGAAAGAAACAGTTGAGACAGTTCCTATAACCATCAAAGAAGACAATAAAAAGGACAAAAAACAAAAAAGTAAAGAACATGATATACCATCATAGTAAGTTTATACTTATCACATATTTCTATCTTTATCAAGCTCTTCATCCAATTACTCCACCTCTTTAAATAGAAAGGTTTAATTGAAGACTGTCATTTTCCTTTTTTCTTCTTCACAGGTCTCCCTGCCTTCCGCCACCCACTTTATTCTTTCTACAAATTTCATTCTTATACATATTTTATTTATGGTCCGTGGGAGACCCAATCCTAGTCATTATGACAAATACATTTTAATTTCAGAGAATATGTATTGAACTATATATTTTTTAGAAATTCCAAAGAAAACTATTTTGGGAACAATCTCGATTGTACTTTGTAACCCAAATTTTTGAATATAAAGTATTTGAGGTTGATATATCGTTATTTCCATTTGATCTACCCATGTACTACTCTGTCAAAGTTCTCTTATGCATGCAAATCATTTTCTTTTAGTTTTTATGTGATCAAAAATCTTTAGGCCTACTATGATGGATGTGAGGAATTATGTTTATTTTATTTAAATGTATGAATGTGTGTGTTTTCTGTTCCATTCTCAGGAACTCTCTTTTTAAAAGAAAATAAAAATATTTTCCTTTTTCTGTTATATCTATTTTGTTTTTGTTGACAGACTTCTTATAAAAGTCCCACATTTTATAAATCTCGGACATAGGAGTACCACCTCTATAAAAACGCAGGAGGATTCACGTCCTCGTGAGGTTTCCATTTCAGTATTGACAGATTCAAATGTCAATAGTTCCCTAACATGGCCTCCCCCTTGAAGAAAAACCTTGTCCTCAAGGCTTGAGATGAGGAAATTGTTGTAGAATGGTGGCCGACTCCCATGTGACATCTTTTGGAGTTATATCTTTCCATTGAACTAGCACTTCCTTGATGTTGTGCTAACAGAGGCGACACTCTCACTGGTCCAAGACTGCTTGTGGTTGCAACCAAATGGAACCTTATTCATCAAACTTAGGGAGACTGGTTTGAGTTTGGCACTTATTTCCAATCACTTTCTTTAAGCATGAGACATGAAAAGAATGATGGATCTTAGAGTGTCTGGGAAGAGCTAACTAGTATGCCACATGCCCCACTCACTTGAGAATGATATAAAGACCATAAAATTTGGAAGCAAGTTTCTGACAATGTTAAACTTTGAGTGAAGACTTCTTATAAGGTTGCAAATGAAGAAACATCTGGTCCCCTTTAACAAATTGATGTTCATAACGACCTTGATCCGCTTGTTGCTTCATGCGATTTTGAGCCATGACCAAATTTTCTTTGAGGGTATGGAGAATGGCCTCTTGGACTGTAAGATTTTTGTCAACCTCCTGAACCTTCGAGAAACTTGACATGTATGATAGAATCGATAATGGATTTTTTCCATAGACTGCTTCAAAAGGAGTCATGCGAGTAGCGGCATGGTAAGAGGTGTTGTACCACCATTTAGTTAGGGGTAACCATTGAGCCCACTGATTTGGTCTATGGGATTCAAAACACTGCATATATATTTCCAAAAACTTGTTGACAACTTCAGTTTGGCCATCAATCTGGGGATGATAAGTGGTGTTGAGATGCAATTGGGTTCCCTGGATCTTGAACAATTCTTGCCAAAAATTATTGGTGAAAGTTGGATCTCTGTGAGAGAAAATAGAATGAGGCATGCCATGAAGTTTGAAGATATTATCCATGAACATTTGAGCCTCTATGGATGCAGTGAATGGGTGTTTAAGAGAACATAAATGAGCATATTTGGAAAGACGATTGACTACCACCATGATGACTGACTCAGTTTAGGTAAACCGATAATGAAATCCATAGAAATATCCCTCCAAATAGCAGGGGAATCAGAAGTAGTTGGAGTGTGCCTCGGGCTTTGACTGTTTCTCCCTTGCTGTGTTAACAAACATCACGTTCAACCACAAAAGTGTGGATTCCCTATTTCATACCATCCCATAAAAAAGAACGTTTGACCCTTTGATAGGTTTTGGTAAACCTTGAATGCCCAACTATGGGTGAAGCATGAAGCTCAACAAGCATTTTGGATTTAAGTTGTGATTGTTTTCTTAAATACAACCGAACTTAGTAGTGAAGCTCTTCATTGTGCCAAGAGTACCCTAGAGAAGCTGGAGAATGGTGTTGCAAATGTTGGATCAGACGAGAGAGTTTGGGGTCTTGCATCCATTCTTAGTGAACAACTTGGAGCCAATATGGTACAATGAAGGAGAGGGAAAAGAGGAACCCTTCTTCATCATACTTCCTAGAAATAGCATCAACAACCACATTTTATTTTCCCTTCTTGTAAATTATTTCATAATCATATCTAACTAGTTGGGCCACCCATTTTTGTTGCTCTGGGGATGAAATTTGTTGTTCTATAAAATACTTGAGGCTCTGGTGATCAATTTTAATTTGGAAGCGTTGTCCCAGGAGATAAGGACGCCATAGATCCACCACTTGCATAATATCCAACATTTCCTTTTCATGGATTGACTGGCCCAAATGTCTCTCTGAAAATTGTTTGTTAGTGAAGGCCAAAGGCCTGCCGTCTTGCATGAGGATTTCCCCAATTCCTTTCCCCGAAGCATCACATTCCAAGATAAAAGAATTTGTGAAGTTAGGAAGGGTCAGGACGAGATTCGTGCACATAGCATCTTTCAAGGCATGGAAGGATTTATTAGCGGTTGGAGTCCAAGTGAAAGCATTATTTTTAAGGCAAGCAATGAGAGGTGCAGAATTTTTTCCATAATTATGAACAAACTTGCGATAATACCTTGTTAAACCTAGAAAACCACACAAGCTCTTAAGAGTTTTAGGTCAAGGCCAATCCTTCATAGCTTCAATTTTCTTAAGATCCACCTGTATGCCATCCTTGCCGACAATATGACCCAGGTAATCCACTTCAGAGGCTCCAAAGGAACATTCAGAATGTTTGAGGAAAATTTTGTGTTGAGAGAGTAGATGGAGAACTTGATCCACATGGGCGAGATGGGATTCCCAAGTTTTACTATAGATGAGAATATCATCAAATAAAACTAATGAAAAATGACGAAGGAACGTACGTAAGAGACTTTGGAAAGTGGAGACAACATTACATTGGCCAAAGGGCATGACCAAGAACTCATAGTGACCCTCATGAGTTCTAAAGGAAATCTTGGGAATGTCTTCCTCTTTCATATGTATCTGGTGGTAGACAAAATTATGATGAATTTTAGTAAAGTACTTAGCATCGCTCAACTCATCCAATAGGTCATCAATGACAGGAATGAGAAATTTGTCTTTGATGGTGAGTTTGTTGAGGGCACGAAAGTCGGGGCACATGTGCCAAGTGCCTTATTTCTTGAGTACCATGACCACAAGGAAGGAATAGGGGCTTGTACTAGGATGAATAACACATGCTTCGAGAAATTATTGAACAATTTTCTCAATTTCATTCTTTCGGGAGAAGGGATGACGATAAGGGTGAATATTGGGAGGGAGGCTACCCAGTACTAGAGGAATGGAATGATCATGAACACCAAAAGAAGGGGGAATTCCATGGGGAGTGGAAAAAATAGCTTGGTGTTTGGAAAGGATATATTGGAGGTCAGGATGCACAGAGGGTGTCTCGACTGGTTAAAGGGAATGAAGTTGGGAAATAATTCCCAAATGACCTTTTTTGAGGAGCTTTTCCATTCGATGGGAACCGATGATCTTAGGGGAGCCTATTTTGATGCCTTGGAACTTATATTGTTGTTCCTCCTGTTGGAATTGCATGGTCAATTCCTTAAAATACACAAGGATGGGTCCCCAAGTGTGTAACCATTCAACACCAAGCACAATGTCACAACCACCCATGTTAATATAAAACATATGATATTTCAGGTGGTACTGACCAATTTGTAGGCGCACATTTTCACAACACCCGCCACATTTCATGGAACCACCATTGGCAATCATTATTTAAAAATTGTTGACATCACATATATATAAATTGATTTCCTGGGCAATGTGATGATGAATAAAATTGTGGGTGCTGCCACTGTCAATGAGGATGATGACCTTCATGTGCTTAATGTATCCAATGAGCTTAAGGGTTTGGGGAGAAAATAAGATAGTAAGGGCATGCAGAAAAATAAATGGTTCAACTTCTGGTGGATCAAAGGGTGGATTAGGAGCATCGATTATGTGTAGGTCTTCCACCGGGGAAACTTTGGCCTCCTTGTCAACAACATCCTAAAAAATGGCCATAAAAAGTTTATGTTCCTTACACTTGTGCCACACAAAATATGTTTCATCACAATTATAAAAAAGACCCTTGAGTTGGCGTTCAACCATTTATGCCCGAGTTAATTTCTAGATCTTGAGAGGAGTGGTAGGAGGGGTAGGATTGGTGGGTCGGGTGTGAGGAACAAATGCGGGTTTTTGGTTATGGGTGGAGACAATATGTTGGGCTTCCTTGGCTCGTTCAGTAGCTTCCAACCAATATTCATGGAGAGCCATTAGGACCTGGGCATGGATTTAATCCTTTAGGTCACTGATAAATCATTCCCTAAAGAAGGCATTTGACATGCCTTCCATTCAAAAAGAAAAGTGCTCAAAGGAAAATATAAAGTCTTCCACTGTGCCAGATTGTTTCAAATTGGTTAAACAACCTAGATAATGGCTATCGGTGTCAAAGGGTTCATAAATCTCTGAAAAAAAATATGTCCAAGTAACATATCCATGACGTGTCTTTCTACACCATTTCCACCATTGACAGTTTTCAGGATCCAGATAGAGGACACCATAATGAAGTTTGGCCAACTGATCAGTAATGTCATGCAAGGATAAATAATGTTCCATTTGAGTGACCTAGCCTATGGGATCTAAGTCATCAAATTTGTTTACCTCAACTTTAGGAAGATGAGGTCCATGATGAAGAGAGTTGGAATGAAAGGCCATATTATGGAAAGAGTCCTCACCTTCATAGTGTGAAGGTTGTTCAGAGGAGGGAGAGTCACGAGACTATTTTAACCATTGGTTGAGAATGGTGGTGAGGGAGGCCAATTCACCCTTAACTTATGCAAATTCTCTCGTAACTTTGGCCTTGAAGGATTCCAATTTGGTTTTCAAATTTTGTCTAATGCGGTACTGCTTGAGGGGTACCAATAAGGGTAATAGAGGTTTTCAACAAGATGAAACGTTTGTTTCTAGGAAACCCCGTGAAATCGTTTGTATTTCCTTCATGTAGTCTTCCCCATCATAGTTTTACCCATTGAGTGATAGATCTTTGTGCTTTAAAGATGCCGATAGTACACGTCTCTACCTTGGAAAAAAAAATTCCCATAGTTTCCTTAGAGGAAAGTTCTGTAATACCACTTATTAGGTACCATATCTATTATATTAAACAAAAAAAAAAATACTACGGAAAATACCAGTGAAACAATAAAATGTAGAGAACCACAACAAAAAATAATACCTTTATTGATAGGAAGCAATTTTCACTTGCCTCTTCGAGGGGGAAACCTCCAACAAAGCATTTCTCTATTACAATAATTCTCAAGAAAAATATTTCTCATGCCTCCTACTCTTATTTATACTAATTTTATCTTCTAAAGAACATTCTAGAGTAAGATCTTTCTAGAAGCGAAAGATTCTATTAGGTATTCTTACATTGACTTGTTCACATTTATTAAATAGGCCTTATTAACTAATGTTGGACTTTATTACATGGAAAATATATTATTCTACTTACATGAGGGGTCAGGGAGGTTAGGTCCGTAACACATTTCAAGTTTAGTTTGGAGTGGAGAAGATGATCGTGAATTTGTAGAGGTATTTCTACTTGTCAAAGTTAGCCAAGATGGTGGCAAAATTCATGAGAAGTTGTTGCCTCTATAGCATCTCAAATTCAACAAATTTGAAGCTAGGCAAAGAAAGTGCCAATATTGTCTAGACCACAGGACTATGTTTCAATGGATTCCCTTGATGGTATGCTCACCATGAGTATAGAAATGACTCATTGATGGTATTCATATATCACTTCAACAAAATGGTTGTAATGATACCTTGCCAAGAAATGGTTTCAACACTATAGGCCACATAATTATTCTTTGATAAGGTATGGATGCACTTTGTCTTACAATCATCAATCATATGTAATTGTAGAAATAAATTCTCAACTAATTTTGGTAAGTGCTATGAGGATTGATAGGAACCAAAATAATAGATAGATGTGTAGAGAGAGGTAGCATATCACACCATAGTTTAGTTTTTTTGCATTTTTAACGACATTTGAAGACATGGGATGTCAAATTCGCATATGTGCAATACACTTACAATCATGTGTTGCATAGTGTGACATGTAGTTCATCTTTTGAAGTGTTCCTTGGTTTTTGCCGAAGGATTTACTAGCAATTTATGGTCTTATATAAGGCGACTATAGTGAAAGAGACCAACACACATGACTAGCTAACAAGGTTTATATACCACATATGAAAGATTCATGATCAAGTTCTAGAAGCTAAATTGCACAAGACTCTGTAGAAGAACAACAACATGCATAATCAACACTGCACATATCATCACTTTTGTATAGGAGATAACGTTTGGGTATACCTATGGAAGGAGCACTTTAAGGAGAAAAATGTGAAGATTAAGTTTCTCATACATGGCCCTTCTATGATTTTCGAGGATATTGGAGAGAACACATTCAATCTGGATATATTATCCTGCATGGGAATTCATCCAATTTTCAACATAGATCACTTGAAGGTCTACAAGATATTAATGTTGGATAGTGATGAACAAGAATCTGTTGTGTTTTCTCCTAAAGTGTTAGCTATTGAACATGACACATATCGACATAGTTATCGACTTAGCAAGAACTGTGACCTCAAAACAAGAACTCTGGCCCTAAAAACCCATACTTTTGAGCAAAAAGAACAAATGAACCCCTATTTTGAAAAATGGTTCTATCGTTAGCACCTTTTTTTTCTTTAGAGTTAAAATTACTACTTTTTGCAACCATGGCCTTACCAACGTCATAATGTTGTCGAAAAAAGCCTTAGAATCAACCTGTGAATCAAAAAGTGCTGCTATTAGCAACACCATTTTTATTTTCAAGGTTAAAACTACAACCTCTTTGAAACCTCCAGACTTGACAACCAATACCATTGCAACCAAAATCTTAAAATCTACCCCCAAATTGAAAAGTGGTGCTCCTAGTAACACCTCCTATTTTTTTAGGTATAAAATAACAATTTTTTTTGAAATTGTGGCCTGGATAACTAGTACTCTTGGAACATTCTATGAGAGGGAAAAAACCCTAGCTCTTTGCAACGCTTCCCCTGCAAACCTGTTGCATGACCAGAACAATCCATCGTGGAACCTTCCGTCTGTTACGGTTTGGTACATGCAACCTTTGAGTCTGATTAGTTAGAATGAGTTCGGCAAAGAGGGGGAAACCCCCCTCGTATAGCAATGTAACTGCCAACGACAGGGCGGGAAAACGATCCAAGCGACCTTCCTTCGAGCTGTTGCCATAGCTACAAGACCAACTCCTTGCCAAAGAACAAGGGCTCAGGAAAGAGATGGATGTGGAACCAGGAACATCCCATCCAAAGGCATCTCATGGGTGGGAGCCTGGAAAATGCATCCCTCAATCTGACAAACCCCCAAGGTACCTCATAAGATCAACAAGAGTTGGTGAACACACACAGTTCATGCAAGAGCATGCCCTCATAGGCAAGTTACTTGGACTATGGCCATATGAACGTGACCTAACTCGATGGATCAAGCACGGGTGGAACCCTAAAGGAGACTATGAGGTTCAAATTAGCTCAAAAGGCTTCTTCACGATCATCCTTTACAACCTGGAATACAAGGACATAATCTTCGACAATGGGCCATACTACTACAACTCGGTCAGGATATTCCTGCACTTCTGGACGAACCGATTCAGCTCGGACAAGGAAGACTTCACAATGGCTCCAGTTTGGATATGATTATACTCCTTGCCCCAGGAGTTTTGGCTGGAGGAAATCCTCATGGGAATAGGGAACACAGTGGGGCACTATGTCAAAGCATCAGAGGCTACAAAGCAAAGAAAATACACCTCCTATTCCCGAATCTATGTATACATGGACATCTCCAAAGCTCTTCCTAGCTTTGTCACTATGGAATATCAAGACGAGGATTGGCAACAAATGCTGGATTACGAACACATTCCCTTCTGCTGTAGGAAAAGTCATGAACATGGCCACCTCTTCGGGGATTGTCCACTGAATATTTAAGCAACTAAGGCCAACGAAGCCAAGCAGAAAGATGGCTTCATCACGTTCACATGCAGGAAAAAAAACCCTCCAAGGAAACAAAATCCATATCCCAACCCTAGAGTCTCGACCAAAAACTCTTATGAGATCCTGAACTAGCTGCCGGAAGATGAAGAAATCCAAGATCCACACAAAGAGAAACAACAAGATAAAGGAAAGAACCAAGCTATACCTTCTTCTTTGCAAAATAACGAGGCCAACCTAGAAGAGCGAGGTGGAATGGATGGGGACATCCAGATTCAGTTGGATGACCGTGATCTAGCAGGCATAGATCTTGAAAAATTTGAGGAAGCCCTCAATCAAAAGGATTTGCAAACCCTCCCCGAAGAGTAGTTTCGTAAGGTCCATAATTTTTTTCTTGAATCCACAGTAGGATCCAAAAAAAGATTGGGTATAGCCACATATCCAAGCTCAGACTCAAAGAGAATACCACGGGAAAACAAAATAAGGGGTCAGAAATCATCCTAGTAGCTTATCAAAGAGGCAGGAAACCTCATGCTCAATTCTGGGCAGATCCAAAAGCTCTCGAAGGGATACCTCCACCCAACCCCACAATCATTATGATGAAGATCATCACCTGGAACATTAGAGGACTCAATGGTAGATCCAAACAAAAGATCCTCTGAGATTCTATCAGAGCAGAAAATCCAGATATCCTTCTGCTACAAGATACAAATGTGTTGGAAATGAAGCAGAAACCATCTTCCAAAGAAGCTGGCGTGGGTGGGATTTCATACATAGTGAATCCACAGGCGCGTCAGGGGGACTAGCCATATTATGGAACCCCAACACCGTCACCCTAAGAAGACCTTTCTCTACCATAGGCACACTCACGACCCACTTCACGATCACAGGGTCGACTCAGGAAGGTGACATCACCAACAGTTATGGACCTCAAAGTCAGCAGGAAAAATATAGTCTCATGAAATGAATATCTCACATCAAAACCCTACTTAGTACACCCAAATGGATCCTAGGGGGAGACTTCAACATGATCCTGACGCTGGAAGAAAAAAAAGGAGGAACTAAGCGACTGGAGCCAAACAACGGTAAGTTCAAAATCCTCATAGATCAGCTAAATCTAGTAGACATTGAAACTCACAATGGTACTTTCACCTGGTCCAACCACAGATCAGGGCACCAATAGGTGGCTTTTCGTCTAGATCACTTCCTTGTAGCAGAAGAATTAATAGAAATGGATCTGAACATGGAGAGCCTCATTCTCCCAAGATCAGGATCAGACCATTGGCCAGTTTCCTTCTGCCTAGAAACATGAGCAACACCAAAATAAAAACCCTTTCGGTTTGAGAAATTATGGCTATCACACCCTGACTTTCATCATATTGCAAAGTCTTGGTGGGCCTAGGATGAAATAGATCATGGCACCTGCATGTACAAGTTCCAGCAACACCTCAAAAATTTCAAACACTCGTTGAAGCTATGGAATAAATATACCTTTGGAAATATATTCCAAAGCATGCAAGACATTGAACATAGACTAGCAGAGCTGCAGAAAAAATTCATCTCAGGGACCATAACCGCTACCCTAATGAAGAAGGAAGAGGAGCTCCAAGCCAAGTTAGAAGAGAAGAAAAAACAAGAGGAAATTCTATGGTGCCAGAAATCCAGAGTCCAATGGCTCAAGGAGGGTGAGAGGAACACAAAGTTCTTCCATCGAGCCATGGTGCACTGCCAATAAATCAATCTAATAATGCATTTGGAGGATTCCCAAGGAAATCCAATTAGGGAACACACCCAAATAGCTGAAGATCTAAACACCTACTACAAATATCTATTAACGGAAACCAACGGGGATAGAATGAAAACGATATGGTGGGTAACCAGGCACATACCCTCTCTTGTGACTCCATAACAGAATGAAGCACTCATGAGACCCATTACTAAGGAAGAAGTGGATCAGGCAGTTAAATGAATGCCTTCAGGAAAGACACCTGGCCTAGATGTCTTCACCATTGATTTCTTCCACCACTGCTGGGATCTAATCAAGGAAGAGGTATGGGAGGTTGTAGAGGAATCCCAAACCTCAGGCCAAGTCCTATCAGCCCTCAATGCCACATTTCTCACTCTCATTCCGAAGGAGGACAGGGTCACTCATTCCAAGCAATACAGACCAATTGCCCTCTGCAATGTCATATACAAAATCATTACAAAGGTGATTGCAATGCATCTCAAGCCAATCTTTCCTTTTTTCATCTCCAAGGAGTAAGCAGGTTACGTAGAAGGATGACAAATCATGGACATTTTTATCCTAGTTCATGAGGTAATCCACTCTCTCAAGATGATTAAAATCCCAGGTATGCTTATCGAACTTGATCTCTCAAAAGATTTTGATAGAGTCAACTGGCAATACCTTCACTCCATGCTAGAAGCCTTTGGGTTTTACCATCAATGGGTAAACTGGATATTGAATCTAACCTCTTCAACCTTCTTCTCCATCCTTTTAAATGCGGTGCCCTCCCAACCTTTCTCTCCTTCCAGGGGCATCAGACAAGGAGAACCTCTTTCGCCCTTTCTCTTTGTACTCATGGTGGAAGGCCTAGGACGATACATCAAGACAACGGCCCTAGAAGGCTCCCTTAAGGGCTTACCCTTGTATAATATCCAATAGACACCCTCACACAATCAATTTTTTGATGATACCCTCCTCATGAATACCCCCACCGCAAGAGATTCCAACAAGCTTAACTCCATCCTCTCTGATTTTGTGGAAGCTTCAGGCATGGCCCTCAACCTTGACAAATCCAAACTCTACTTCTTCAACACTCCAATAGCAGTTCAAAATCATATCTCAAGACTCCTTGGCATACCCAAGAGCTCCCTTCCATCCAACTACCTAGGCATACCCCTTACTAGAGTGAAAACGAGATCCATCTCATGAAACAATATGCATTTATCCATCTCTAATAGGCTAAACAACTGGACCTTTAGATCCCTCAACATTGCAGCAAGACTGGTGCTTCTTAAGTCAGTCCTACAAACTCTGCCAACCTACCTCTTCACAGCCCTGGCAGTGCCTAAGCAGGTCATTAGAGCCATCTGAAACCTCCAATGAATTTTTCTTTGGCATGGACACCAACCTAACAAAAAATGGGCACTGGTCGGCTGGGACAAGCTCTGCAAGCCCAAAGCATTGGGAGGGTTGGGACTTCGTGACTCGGGAAAAATCAACCAAGTCATGTTAGCTAAAATGTGGTGGAGATGGCTAAAGACCCCCATTGCGCTATGGGCGCAAATATGGAAACAAAAGTATGCTCCAAACACGCAGGTAGACCAACTCATCCGACACAATGACCAAATATAGGGATCCAACATCTGGAACACAACATGGAAAAAAAGAGAGTTAGTTCATAATCATGCCTTCTGGGAGATTCGAAATGGGGAAATAACACTTTTTTGGCAGTACTCGTGGCAACATCAAAAACCTCTGTGTGAACTGGAGGAACTAAGCCCCCTCAGGAAAATGCTAAACCAGAACACCTTTCGGTAGGTAAAGGATCTCTGACGACCTGATGATCAGATCTTGCCTTGGCGACAATGGAAAACATCCACTCGGGAGCTACAGATCCCAGAGAACTCGGACCTACATGCCTGACAACACTATGCTAGCCACAGGAAAATCCCCACGTGAGAAGGACCGAACATTCTCATATGGGGGCATTCCACCACGGGTAAATTCTCAGTCAAGGAGGCCTACTATCTGCAAGGCAACTACCAGAGTCATGACAAGGAGAATATTTGGAACAAGGTTTGGAGGCCCTCCCTTTGGCCTAAGGTTTCCACCTTTTTATGGCTCATAGTTCATAACCGTATCCTCACTTGGGAAAATATCAGAAAAAGGGGCTTCATTGGGCCCTCAATCTTCCCCTTATGTCAACAACAAGAGGAAACAATGGAACATCTCTTCAATAGATGTCATTTCGGCCAGTGGATTTGGGACCAAGGATCTCAAGCAATGCGCAGGACAAATAGAAACAGGGACAAAATCAGAGACACAATAGAGAATTGGGCCTCGATCTCTTATAAAAACTCTATTCTTTCCCACATTTGGCTAATCCTCCCGAGATTCACTCTCTGGCAAATCTGGAAGGAAAGGAATAAACAAATCTTCCACTCCAAGGCATCCACACCGGCCCTAACCTGGGGAAGAATAGCCACGCTCATCCGAGAAAAAATCAGAAGTAAACCTTGGAAACCGAAGGACTTGAAATGCAGTCCGGAGGAGCAATACATTTTCCAGCACTGGCAACTTAGCTTGAATAATCATCCTGTTATGATTGCAACCAATCACCAATGCATCAGACCAACCACCTGGTCCCCCCCTCAAACAAGATTTGTAAAGGTTAACTTTTATGGGGCTTCCAAAGGAAACCCGGGACTAGCTAGTTTTGGGGCCACACTCAGAAACTCATATGGCCAAATCCTCTGCCCGGTGGCAGGCTTCATTGGGGAAATCACAAACAAGGCGGTTGAACTCACCAACCTCCTACGCAACCTCCAAGTAACAATTTATAACCACTTCCACAAAATCATTCTGGAAGAGGACTCTCAAATTATCATCCAGCTAATAACTAAGATTCTCCATGTGGAAAATCCAATGAAAGTCTTGCCCAGCTGGAGACTATGCGGGTTGCTAGAGGAATTTGGAGCCCTCCTCAGACCCAATCTCAGCATCATACCCTTCCATGTGAAAAGGGAAGCAAATAGTGTACCATATTTCTTGGTAAACGAAGGGGTAACAACTAAGAGGGAAATCATCTACTGGGAAACACAAATTTCAGAAAGCACAGATATCTCAACCCATTGTCAAACCCTTGCCAATAAGGACTTCCTAACCCTGGATGGGGTGCCACCTAGCGCAACAGAGCCACGTGGTATAGAGATAGGCTGGGACTTAAATACAGGACGTCGGCTCCCATCCCCTCACCATTAAGGATGGGAGAAAGCCTGAGAAGCCAAGCTGATGGGCCGAGTCCTCCCACATGAGTGAAGAGGACGGACGCTCAGGGTACTAAGAAGACAACCTTAATGGCCGATCCCGTCATATCCATCCTCATGAATATCTACGATTTTGGCCAGGGATGAACTCATTTTGAGTTTGAGCTACAAAAGCTGGGCATATCTGAGCTCTGGTGCAGCTATTGTAGCCTCATCGTCGCTCTGATCACTATTTGGATCATATACATGCCGAGGGAAAGAGGTAAGCCCCGCAGGGACGCTGCCTAGTATGCCTTTGATGCTCTTTGAAGGAGACAACAAATATTTGAATGAGCATTGTCCATAGCTCATACGCAGCTTGTCCACAAAGCCAGGAAGCCCAAAATGCCTCCCATGGCCTATGTGGGAGAGGTTTTTCCGGAGGAACCCATTCAGGCTCCTCCGGAACACCTCCTCTTTACAGTTCCAGACAATTGGAATCCACCAACTTGCTTTCCAGGGGAAACCACCATGTAGGTCACAGGGAAACTGCATAGCTGCCACAGAGGGGCCGCCCAATTGGAGGAACCCCCTACTTGTTATATCATAGAAGAATTTTCAGAAGACAAGGACGCAAAGGTGATAGAAAGCGCAAAAGAATTCTCTCTGGGTGCGGGTGACCGATTGCTTAGCATTGACAAAATTCATCACATAATCTGGATAAGGTAAGGGGAACGCAGGAAAGGAACGAGACAAAAAAGGTGGAGGAAACACGACCAGAAGGTGCATTGTCGGAGGATAGCTTGGAGAAGGATGATGGCATGGCTCCTATGCCACGTCCCCTATCCATCATGCAAGAAGAATGGCGTGTCCAACCGCCATTCTTCCACCTGGAGCACCTGGAGCTGGTGTTCAAATTGAGGACCCTGGTGGAGGACCAAATCCATCGTGCCATGCTAATCATCCAGCGCATTGACATGCTCTATGACGCCTACTCCAACACGCCACCAGGACAGAGGTGCTCGATGTGTGCACAACCCTTCGCATTGCCAGCCAGGGCAGGAAAGAAGGAAGGAGATGATGACATGGACAATGCAGTGACCACCGGGTAATTGTTACAGTTAATGGTTATGGTTATAATTTTTGTTTTACTTAGAGCCAGGGCTCTAGTTATGTCTAAGTTTCATTATGTTTTAATTTAAAGACTAAGGAAGTATTCTCAGACTGCGGGTTGCCATATGTCTTGGTTTTCCTCAGGCAAGACAGATGGCAACCCACTTTTTTGCCACAGATTGTATAGGAGGCTGACTGTCCTGGTTTCTGTTAATCCGGTGGGACAATTGGCAGTCCAGGCATACATGTTTTTTTGAAAAGTTAATGCAATAGGCTCTGCCCATTTTTTACTTAAAAAAAAAGTGAGATCGGAAGAG
>CBVK0101575689.1:0-32019 GCA_900067695.1 Picea abies | reverse complement strand
ATATATATATATATATATATATATATATATATATATATAATTTTAAAAAATTAAAAATTAAATAATTAAAAATATATATTTTAGTTTTAATATTTTGCACTCTAAAATTGGTTAAGAGGAAGAGTTTACACCAAATTTTTTCCATCTCAGTTCTACTTAGTAGAACCAGAATTAAAATGCTGGTATACTGCTATTGATATATGTTTATCTATCTGGAATCATGGGTTCTACTTAGTAGAACCAGAATTAAAATGCTGGTATACTGGTATTGATATATATTTATCTATCTAAAATCATGGGCATCCAGAAGAACAAAAGTCACAATTCCTGCAAAGACTTTAGGGTACTTTTAGTGTAATGAAAGAAAACAAATATATAATACAGTGCAATTTCTTCATTTGACACATTTTCCTAAATTTTGAGCATCAATTGTTTAAATTAGGTCTCTACATTTTTAATCTGTTTGATGCTATCTTCTGGTACTTTCCAGAATAAAAGATGGCTTGTGCTTTATCACTACTTTATGTGGTTGCACATTACATTAGAATGGTCTAACTCTAGATTATTTTCATAGAACTAAGCGATGTAAAAAATAATATCCAAAATATGTCTATGCTCTATCATTACTTTACCTTGCTCGATGCTCTATCATTACTTCACCTTGCTCTGCACATTACATCAGAATGGTCTAACTCTACAGTTTTTTGTTAGGGTTACGCGATGTGAAAACTAATGTCCATGGAACTGTAAAAGTAGAATTTAAGGAAGAATAGAACTGAAATAAACACTGCCAAAATGATATGTCTTAAGCAAAATAAAACGATGTCAACAGACAAGCCACTTCATTCCTTTGGGAACCATCCTTCTCCTTATATATTTTTACCAACAGATTTTATATATATTACAATCGAGCCCCTTATAAAATTTCTTTTCTTCCCCCATTCCTCTACATATCTGCCAAAATCTAAATCTCTCATGAATTTAGATTTGCAGATTCTACATTTATCCGCTGACTCCCTTCTATAAAATTTCAATGTTATTCCTCACATTTCTTCCAAATATATTTTTAATCTTCATTTGCTTCCAGTCCTTTTAGATTCCACAATTTTAATGTCAATACCATCCTTCTCCTTAGTTGCAATTTTCTGGTATGGTGTGTTGCAATACTTGCCTTGTGTGCATATTTCTTACTTTAACCTAATCCTACCAGGAATTGAGACTAACTAAACTGGTGTATATAAGTGAACTCCATGGTTTTCTTTTGCAGGTTCTCTATTTCATGGTGGGCATACACCTATCCAATGAATTCGGTATCGATAGCTACAATAAGATACTCCGAGCAAGTACCCCATCTTTTCACACACGTCTTGGCTGTACTTCTTTCTACAGTTGCCACTATTACTGTCTTCAGTATCTTCGTCACAACTCTCTTGCATGCCTTCGTTTGGAAAACTCTCTTCCCCAACGACATGGCCATCGCAATAACGACCAAGCAGAGAAACAGTATCAACAAGTCATCTCCCAATCCCAAACTCAAAGTATATGATATTGAACAAGCCAATACCAAACCCAAAGGGCCGGTTCGCACCAGTTTCGAGCTGCTGAAAGCTACAATAAGGAACCACGGACAGCGCAGAGAAAAACCGGTATATCCAGACAATATATTAGTAGATGATAAACGCCATGCAGACGAGGAGCAAATGTTGGACAGATCAGCTAGCCCCAAAAATGCTGGTCATGGTCCCCTAGATTAATTTGCCTTTGCAGTACTTGAGTTTCTCTTGGCTCTCTACTGTTCTTAACAATACTATGCTATTATGGATGGACCTAATTCCAACAAGAGAGTTCTCTGATCACCAGGAATGAGAATTTGTTGGACTGACAACATTTATCGTCTCTGATTACCATGAATGAGAATTTGCAATGAGAATTTGTTGGATTGTCATTTTCTCTCCATGGGATGAGAGCTGGTTGGCGTGTGAATATGTCATCTTAATCCGAATCTGTGTTGTGTCAGCATTGTATCATATGTCCACTGTTTTGAATAATAATCTCGGAGACGAATATGAGAGCATTTATGTTAAAAAATCATATATTTTCGTCGGTTCAGGTAATGAAGATCTTCAACGATAGTGTGGGCAAGTTTTCGTTATTCCATTTCTAATATTTGTTGATCTTGGCAGGCGTCAAAATATTAGCATCAACCTGTCAACTTGGATGTTTATGGTATATGAAGAGAGATTCAACTAAAACACTTTCAGTTGTTTCAAAATTTTGGAGCAGATTCAACTTGAAAATTATAGCTTAAACTTTCAGTTGCTTAATCTTTGTTCCTTGTCATCTGAAAAGAGATTCAACTTAAAAATTATAGAAATTTTCAGTTGCTTAATCTTTGTTCTTTATCATCTGAAAGGAGATTCAACTTAAAAATTATAGCTTAAACTTTTAGTTGCTTAACCATTATTGAGTTTATGGATTTTTCTTCCCTAATATGTTTATTTCTTTATATGTTATTATTTTCCTATAATAATTTTAAGATTACGTATTATTTTCGGTTCATTAACTTTCAGTTATCATTATTTTCATTAGTATTATTATTCGTTTATATGTTATTATCTTTTATAATTATTTGTTTGTAATAATTTATATATTATTATAAAATTTTAATTTGTTAATATTATAGATATTATAATTATTTAATTATTTAATATATTTTATTGATATATTTCAATACAATAAAGTTTAATATCTAGAAAATGAATTTTTTTACCATTAGTAAATTTTAATTTTTCATATAATTACATCTCTTCTATATAAATTGCAAAGTGTATTTATTCAATTTTAATTTTTTATATAATTGAATATAGTTATTATGATAAGTTTTTTTAAATAAATTGTAAAGTACACTATTTAATTATTTAATGATTTAAAAATTATCTATTCATATGTTTAATGTAATAATGTTTAATATTTCATAGAAGCTAAGTTTATATAGTTATTAAATTTTAAATTTTCATTTTAGTTTGTATTAGTTATTAAATTTTAAATTTTTATTCAGTTATTAGTTTTAGTTTGTATTAGTTATTATGGATTTGTTAGTTAAATGTAAGTAAAATTTTAAATGTTGAAATAATTTTATTATTTATATTTTTATATTAAAAAAATATTGTTGTTAGTAAGGAATGTTGTTGTATGAATTATTGAGTATAGTAGCTAGATTTTTACCCTAGTTACATTTACTCCTTAGCCTCTTTCCAATGCCCATCTCTGTCAATTTATTAACACTTAATGTAGACATCTTCTATAAATGTATAAACCCTTACTTCTCCATTAATATCATTGATGGCCTTCGATGTGATATCTTTAAGGGTTCCTTCAAGCTCCAAAAAACACCTCAATTTTCCCCCATGTGTCTCTCTATTGATTAGTAAAGGGAAATTGGTGATGCCTCCTTCTACCTTTGATCAAAGGACCCATCTCTCCTTAAAGGTGTTCCCACCAATCATTTTAGGACTACATTTTAGGACTAGGCATGTATCTCCATTCCTCCTAGCAAGGCACAATGTTCCCTAGGATTTCTTTCAAGGATGCAGTGCTTAAAGGGAACCCAAGAGGGATCTCTCCCTAGATCCCCAAAATCCACATGTTCATTGAAGGATATATCCCCTCCAACACAGTAGCAAAAGATGTAGTGGAACCATTATAATTATACAAAGATAATGGGCACAGGTTTAATGGCCTTTAGCAAAATAGTTAATCTTCACCAATGGTTATCTATTGCCTAGAAACTAGAAATAAAGTATGTCTAGCCTTCATATACCCATGTGAAAAATGCTTCTTCATAGTGGAACTTGACCTTGTAGATGACAAATATTGGATCGTTAATTTGGTTTTTGGGTAAATTCAAACTCTACATGAAACCCTAGACTATATCCTTCAACTTTACATCATACTTTTTCCCTATTTATCTAGTGTGGGTAAGACTACCTAAACTTTTGTTGCACTTATGGGTTATGATTCACTTCAAGAAATAGGAAATGATTTAGGCAAATTTCAATTCAAGAGCGTGGAAACTAAGTAATGAAACATTACTACCTATGTTTGTATATGCATAGATATGGACTTTAATAAAAACTTCTTGACAAAAATTAAGTTAGTATTGAAAGGCTATATATAGATCCAGTTATTAGATTATGTGTCAATTGCCTTTTGATATAGGTATTGCTTCAAAATAAGGCACATTGCAACCCACTATATTAATAATGCTAAGGACATACAAAAAAAGAAAATCACAATGAAAACCCACTTGGTAGGTTTGATAAACAAAGGCTCATCATGTGATTAGTGAAAACCTCCATAGTCTATCTAGTAGGTCATAACACAACTAGACTAATAGGCACCTACATCCTAAGGAACAATGCTTGTGTAAGGAGAAAAAAATATCTCAAACACCCTCCCTTCTCCACCACCTAGGGACTCTCTACAATAATCTCCACATCTATCTTTGATACTTGAATCTTCACTCGCAAAAGAAGAAGTGAAGCATGCCCCTCGACCCCTCAAAGATAAGAAAATTGGGCCAATAGAGTGGAGGAAGAAGAAGTGAACCTAGAAATCTTGGAACTTCAACAATTTGTCCCAAAAGAGGAAGATAGCATCACAATAGAACTAGAAGAAGGTGATCAACAAGAACCCATCACACCATTCCAAGACCAGTTGGAGGAATGGAAAAAACTCATCAAGAATAAAAATGCAAGTTGCCACAACAAACAATGAAGATAACACAAAATTGACATTGATTCATATATCTTAGATATATATATTTCTTTCAACTTTAATTATACTCTCAATTTATTTATCTTTATTTTTATAAACTAAGATTTAAAAAAAAAAATGAAAATCAATATTTAAAAATCCCTACTTTATATGAATTTATAAAATTCTCCAAAAATAAATGATTTAATTTTCTCTTTTTATAACTTAATATTGTATTATAAAATGTGGCCTCATCATTTTTAATATAAAACATTTATTACTATTTAAAAAATTCATTGGTTTATGAGCTAAGAAATAAACATGTTGTCCAAATATTTATAACCTCTCTGGATCATTTAAATTTGAAAAGGTTCTAAGAAAAAGGAAAAACCAAAATTTTTAGCATATAAATTGAATGTAGAAAATATCATACTTTTCTTTTTAATTAAAATTATTTTTATGTTATTTGTTTTATTTTTTATATTTAATTTTTTTTTTAAATTGCCAATTCATTTATATATATATGAAATAGTAAAAATAAATAAAATTTAATTAAACAAAATGAAACTTAAAACCAAATAATATAAATTTACACAATAACTCTTTATATTTATGCTTAAATCATGATAAGGATTTGATAATTTTCATCACAATTATATGAAATAATACAAAAATGTTTTTAAATATTTTAAAAATAAGAAAAAAAAATACACCAATTCAATTTGAAAATGAATAAATCATATAATTCTAAAAAATATTATTAAACATTTTAAAAATAGATTTAGATTTCATATAAGAATAGTCATACTACAAAAGACTTATATCCTACCGTTACAAGCATTGTTAGGTTCATAAACACCTATAACTTAAATAATTTAATAAATTCCATATAAGAATAGTCATTATTAATTGTTCACTAGTATAAACAATCTAAACATATCATAGAAAAACTATATTAAGTAACATACAATAATGTACAAAAAGTAGTTATGTATTTCAATCACAAGATTATATGAATTTCACACCATAAAATACTTATATCCTACCATCACAAGCATTGTTAGGTCCATAAATACCTATAACTCAATCAAAATAAATTCCATATAAGATTCGTCATTATTAATTGTTCACTAGTATAAAAAATCTAAACATATTGATTAATCTTCCAAAACTATATTAAATAGCATACAATAACGTACAAAAAATAGTTATGTATTTCAATCACAAGATTATATGAATTTCACACGAGAAAAGACTTATATCCTACCATCACAAGCATTGTTAGGTCCATAAACACCTATAACTCAAATAAAATAAATTCCATATAAGAGTAGTCATTATTAATTGTATTGATTAATCATCGTAGAAAAACTATATTAAATAGCATACAATAATGTACAAAAAATAGTTAATATTTCAATCACAAGATTATATGAATTTTGCATTAGAAAAAACTTATATCCTACCATCACAAACATTTTTAGGTCCATAAACACCTATAACTCAAATAAAATAAATTCCATATAAGAGTAGTCATTATTAATTGTTCACTAGTATAAATAATTTAAACATATTGATTAATCATCATAGTAAAACTATATTAAATAACATACAATAATTTACAAAAAATAGTTATGTATTTCAATCACAAGATTATATGAATTTCACATCAAAAAATACTTATATTTGTTAGGTCCATAAACACATATAACTCAAATAAAATAAATTCCATATAACAGTAGTCATTATTAATTGTTCACTAGTATAAGCAATCTAAACATATTGATTAATCATCATAGCAAAACTATATTAAATAACATACAATAATGTACAAAAAGTAGTTGTGTATTTTAATCACAAAAATATATAAATTTCACACTTATGTCCTACCATCACAAGCATTGTTAGGTCCTTAAATACTAACTCAAATAAAATAAAAACAAGATAAAACACGTCTTTTACAATTTTTAGATATACATGTATTGTTTATCTGTCATCATTACCTCCATTCCTTCTCTTCTCTCTTTTTAGAAATAGAATGTCTTCTCTCTTTTTTAGAAATAGAATGTCTTCTCTTTTTTTAGAAATAGAATGATAATTTAATTATGAGGAAACTCTTGGTTGTTAGGAAATTTTCCATTTGTTATTATTGACTAACAAAAAGTTAAGGGTGAAAACATGAACTTTAATTGTTATTTTGTGACAATCACATCAATAAAAATTATTTTGCTTGGATTTTAAGCTAAGAATTATTTGTTTTCAAGTGAAAATTTCTTGTTTAATTTCAATCAAAACTTAATTCTAACGGAGCATATGAAAAAATTATGTCCCTTAGATTCTCTAAAGAGAAGTCAAAGATTGATCACCATAAAACATTTTTTACTAAACAAATTATCTAGGGGATTAAGGATTTGGATATTTATTAATTGTTTATCTTTGAGGAGGTTTTTCATGACCAATAATCTCCTTGATCTTGTAATTTTAAATTTTCTTCATTATACTTTTGATTTATGACTCTTCCTTTATTCTTGTGTGATGGGATTGACATGTTGTCTTTTGAACCTTTTGCATTAACTAGTTTTAATCGATTTAAAGATATTTATTGATCTTATATGATTGCAAGGTTAATGGTCTATTTTATTATTTGAAAAGAATTTTCTTTTAAAGACCTCTTGTTTCATTGTGCATTGGCATGTACTATCATCCCACTACATCATTGAGAAGTAAATGGTTGGCTTGAATGAAGAGCATATTGTTACTTTGCATCTAGCACCTATTTTCCACATATTCATACTCAAGCTCTCACATGTTAATCAAATTCTTCAGTTTAAAATCCATAACTTGAATAAGAGGATGTTTAATCTTTTTCAAGAGTTTGAGATATTATTTGTGATTAGATATAAGCAAGAAAAACATTTTTACAAATATTTTATGACATTTGTTTACAACAACAGATTGTTCATAAAAGACCAAGATCATAGATGATTTCTTCTAAGAAACTCCTTCTTTTCATTTCCTCATTTTTTAACAAGCCCAACTCTTTTTCATAGATTTGTCAGTAAAATGGAAAGGGGAAATAATGTATATTTTATAACCTATTGGCAAGTGTCTTCTTTCTTGTATAACCAAGTCAATTCTTCTTGTGGTTGCAATGACATGGTTGTAGAGTCATTTCTTATGCAAAATACTTATATTGTTTCAAGTTCTTAAAAGAACCATGCCAAAATAGAAGAGAAATTGTGTGCACAATCAAGGAAGAATGTTCATGTGCATTTGGTCACAGAAGACAGCAAACTCAAGAACAAAGCCTCCAAGTGACAAAAAGAGATGGAAACACCATATTTATTTATTTATCTACTTCAACTTTGAAATGAATATGGGAATCCCTTAATCTTATCCATCTTGACCAGACTAAATCAAATCTTTATCATTATTGACTCCAACATTCAGAATCTAGACATCCAGAGTTTTTATCATCCAAGTACCTTTCTCTCCAACCCAAATACCATATGTGGAAACATGACATATGTCGATAGAAACTTGACCTCACATTACCAAGTCACTAGATGTCACTTGTCTTACCCAAAACCTCAATTTTCATTTGGAATTGAAATTATTTTGTTCATCCAGGATTCAATCTCATTCAACCTCGTCATTGGTGAATTTTCCAATATCCATATCTAGGATTTCCATTTAATTGTCACATTCTCATAATATGTCTTTTTCGTATTTCTCGAATTTATAAGTGCGGAACCTTGACCCACAGTTGGAACCTTGACCCAAATTTGAAAATCAACCTCATGTTACCCATCTAGATTTGATTTTGTATATATGAGATTTACCATATCGAGAACTTTACTCATTGGGACTTTACCATCGGACATGGACCATTGCATGCATATTTTATTATTTTATTCCAAGGGGTTACTATGGGGAATTACTTTCACCATGGGACTTTTACTTTTACACATTATGTAATTTTTCTTGAAATCCCAAAATCCCAAGGTTTGTATTTTATTATTATTATTTTAATTAGGGATATTTTTATTATTTTATTTTTTAAATTGTTTTTATTACTTTTATTTTCAAATTTTATTCATATTAAAAAAAAAAAAATCTATTTTTTTTTTACTTTATTGTAATTTCCCAAAATCCTATCAGACTTTAATCGTAGGGGTATTTCCATCAGGTTTACATTATCAGACTCACTCCATGAGGTTCTCCTCATTGGAATGTCAAGCTGACATTTTTCCAATTTTTTTCTAAAACCCATAACCCACAAGGCTATTAGAGTCTCCTCATCGGGCTATTGGGGAATCATCTTCACTTGTGTAGTTTAGTTACCGAACCATCAGAGCCTGAAACATGGGGTGCATTATTTTATTATTAAACAATTTGATCCCATATTATTTTATTATTTTGCGGAATTAGTTTATTTTATTATTATTTCAGGCTCATTTTTCAGGTTTTCACCTTCGTGCATAACCTTCAAGTTTTCACCATCGGGTTTTACCATTTGGGTTTTTACCTTTAGGAATTCTTATGGAATTACCTTCATTCTCATTGACTTCCTGCAACCCTTCTAGTTTTCACCATCAAGTTTTACCATTTAGGTTTTTACCTTTGGTAATTCTTCTAGAATTACCTTCGGACTCATTGACTTCATGCAACCCTTCAGATGTACCTTCCCAAAAAACCTTCCTGAATTACCTTTCCCATAAACCTATAGGACTCTCATATTCAGACTCATCCATTCAGGATGCCATTTTACCTTGTCCAAAGTTTTTCCCAAAACCCGAAGCCCACAATCCTATCAGAAATTTGATTTCAAGAATATTATTTTATTTTATTCGGACGATAAGCTTGTTGAGATATCGATTTTGGGTTTGATTTTAACTTTTAACTTTTATCTTACAAGTTTTACCTTGGATATTTCTCCCACAACTTTATTGGGAATTACCTTCCCGAATAACATTAGACAAATCTCGTGAAGAAATTTTCCCGCAAGACGTTTTATTGGGAATTACCTTGGACTATTCTCCAAAAGACATTTTCCCACAA
Source organism: Picea abies (assembly GCA_900067695.1). NCBI lineage: Eukaryota > Viridiplantae > Streptophyta > Pinopsida > Pinales > Pinaceae > Picea > Picea abies. The sequence goes on along the minus strand of CBVK0101575689.1, from coordinate 22,203 downwards.
GAATTTTCCCTAGAGCATGATTTTCGGACACAAGAATTTTGGGATTATTTTATTATTATTTTTGGATTTGCACATACAAATTTATTTTTATTGGGTTTCTACTTTTTTTTATTGTTTCATTTTTCTCTGGATTTCGGGTCAAAACATTAACGTGAGATCAACATTTCATACATTTCCTAACTCCACACAAATAACCTTGGGAGGGAAAAAAATATAAACCATTTGCAATCCCTTCCCACAATACATGTGGGATAAATCATTAGGCTTATAAAATAAGCAGTCACGATTTACCATGAGATGAGATCAATGGTTGGTGAGTTCTCTCTTTTGGGGGCCATATATCAAGTTTCAAAAGGAAAAATTGGGCATGAGATGGATCATTGGAAATTTGAAGGAGTGAATAACATGTTAAAAGAAATATTTGTGCCAGATTAACAACAGAAATGCTTGAAAAAATCGAGAAACGATTAGGCATTATTTTACTTGGATATTGGCCACTCATTTTTTCACGGCCCATAATTCGAGTTTCTAAAGGAAAAATTAGGAAAACAATATCTCATTGGAAAGCTCAAGACTTAAGGAATACACGAGGAGGTGTGGAGTCCCAATGAAGGCTCGGGTGTTGAGAAAATGAAGAGTCCATAAGAAGAACAGTTGTAAGTATGTGACAGAGAAGAGATGAAGATTCTAGAAGAGGAATGATTTGAAGGGGCAGCGACGAAAAAATGTTATAAATGCAATTTCTCCCTCGGTAGAGGAAGGGGGTTGGATAACCAAGAATTGGGTCTTGTATAATTATTTATCAAGCTTGAGGATGGATTTGAAATCTTTTGGATTTTACTTGTATCTCAGTCTAAGGAATTCTTTCTAAAGGATGAATATAAGGAAAGGTTGATTCATGGTCCATTCATGCAATAGTAAATTGTTGTCGATTCATTCCTACAACAATTTTCCATTTCTGTCAATTGGTTCTATAGGAATTAATTATGAATGTGATTACAGGGACATATTTAATGTCATTTATATGTTATTGAATATTCTAGTAAATTTTATATTGAGAGTGATGAATTCCTTCTATCTTTTAATATTCAAACTTTATGCTTGTAATCATCCCTTTTGTCACTGTTAGAATAAGATTGAATTTTCATAGTAGAGTAGGATTGCATTTAATATTTTAGATTAGATTAAATGAGCAAGTCTCTCTTCAAAGAGAAATCCATTTAGTTAGTGGAAATAGGGCCCACATACTTGTGGATATTTTCATACCAAACGAGAGCGAGTCTGATTGGGACCTTCCATCATGAAATTATCCCTCATGTTGGTATAGGGAATTTTTTCCCACATCAAAAAAATGGTGCTAGAAGGAGGGCCAGATGACCAGTTGACCCTTTGGAGTCTTTCTTGTTCAATATTTTTTTATTATTAATGGATCATTCCCAAATTCCTATATGGAAATGTATTTGTAGTTATGTATCCTATAGCACTCTTAGAAAGATATTTAATCTCTCGCCAAAAGTTAAATTTGATGGTAAGGGAGAGACATATGCATTTGAGAATATCATTCAGTTTTATTTGATTTGTTTTCCTCATAATATTACTCATGAAGGTGTCATATGTAGGTTCTTCACTCTTACTTTTGAAGGTCGTGTTAAAATTTGGTGTGAGACTTTGCCAACCGCCTCTATTCACACATGGGAACATTTTTTGCGTGAATTTGTGCATGCTTTTGAGAATTATGATTATGATGAATTGTGTAAAGTACTGATAGAGCTTAGGAAATAAAAAGATGAATCTTTAAAAGACTTTTCTTTAAGGTTTATGCATATTTGTTATATATTTCATTTGGATGACATCCCTTGTATCACTTAATGGCCTCTACATTTAATTTCTCTTTCTATTGAACAATATTAGCTAGTGAGAGAAGAATCATAATCATGCCTTGATGTTAGTTTACATGTTGATTTGGATTCACATGAAGAGGCTAAGGATACTAATGATTTGGTTGAACAACGCATGTTTGGATATTTCTTCAGTATGGGGGATATAGATCGGAGAGACAATGTTTTTATAGAAGAAGTATATTTATCCTCCCACCATTCCATTCCCCTGTTCTTTCCTACTAATGAAGAAAAAACCTCTGGTTTAGTAAACTTGAGCTTAGATATTTTTGTAGTTGACACAAAGGAAGAATTTCTTGTTGATAATGAAACACTTCAGATTACACTAATGGTTACATCAGGTTCTCATTGTCATATTTCATATTTTCCATCAAAGGAGAGGGAAGAGGAAACTACAAAGAAAGATGAAGAAAGTTGGCATGTGCCTAAAGATTTGACAACTACCTCAAGAATGGATCATATTGAGTTTAACCTATGTGTTCATGATTGTGGTTTGGAACACTCTTCTCTTAGTTTGACTGGAGAGATTCAAAAAGAAATTCTTGGGGTCACCATCATAGACCATCATGTTGATTGTCTCCCCAAGTCCATTCTTGAATCCTCCTACTTTGAAAATTCTTGTGATTTATTCTTATCTTTAACTAATAACAATTAAAATGAATGTGTCTTGGATAATGTTTTATGTTCATATTTTCCAATGGAGAAAGACATGAATGTTGATCATTTAATTGAGGAAGAAAATTTGGACACACAAAGCATGACACCTCTCTTAGAAATAAATAAATTGGAATTAATTTACGTTGATCATGGTTGATCTACTATTATAACCTCTTCGAGTTTAACTGAGAAAGATCAAGAAGGTTTTCTTGCAGTTATTGAATTATTTATTGAGCCTTCTTGTTCTGAAAATTGTTGTTATTTTCTCCTATCTCTTAACCATGAGTATCTTTTAGAACATCTTTCATCTATACATATTTTAAAGGAGAAAAATAACAATGTTGATCAGTTAATTTAAGGAGAAGAAATAAACACACAATGCATAGCACTTTCAATACAACAATTTGTATCTCTCTCAAATGAGGTGAGTAATGTGAAGGATAGAATTGTTGATTGTGAATCAATTCCTTGTGTGGTATTTATAGACTCACAATTGAAATCATACATTGGTGTGCTAATGGAAGTTCTACCTTTAAAAGAGAATATTATTGAAATTATTCTCTTTCTAGAGAGGCATTTCATTCTCTTACATATTATGCTTTCTATTCTTTGTACCCTGATCTTTTTTACTTTTGTGTTGTGCAAGAAACTATTCAGGATCATTTTCAAACACATCCTACATGACCAAATCTTAATAAATTACAATATGTTCATAATGTACATATAGAAGAAGGAGAATATGCAACCACTTCCTAGGAATGTTGTACTTTTCTTCCTTATCATAGTTTTTCTTGTGAAGAAGAGGGTGTTGTAACAAACATGATTATGAATAAGTATTATGTTGATTTATCTACATTCATGAATAACAGAGAGTCTTATTGTTATAGTAACCAACTGGTTGAGATTGAGGCTCATAAATGTAATGGAACAAAATATATTAGTGGTAACCAACCATGTGTTGATGATATATCTTCTAGAATGGAAAGCAACTCCAAGTTCACATAATTTAGCCACAATATCTCATCTCAATTTGTTGGTTATGTGAATGATGAGCCCATAGATACTTTCCAAAATAATCAGGCACTTTGGTTTCTACCGATAGTTATGTCAGACCTCATTATTATTTTTTTCCATTTGGAATCAAGGATAACATTAGCGCTAAGACACTTCCACAAGATACTAGTCATAATTATTTCCTACATGGTTCTTATCAGGTATCATACTCATTTTTGAATTCCCACCAACACTTATATGATGTTCACAACAAATTTTATGATAGAATTGAAGCTTGGCTGGAGGGATCGTACTTATATATGTTTCTCATGAATAATAATGGTGTCATCTTTCATAGGATGGATAGAGGTTTATATGTTTTTATTCTTCCTATTTTTTGTCTCTTACTACTCCAATTTTTGTTGTAGATTTTTTATAAACATGTGATTGCAGATTTGGAATTACATGGATGAATACATTGGCATTATGATTTCACATAGTTCATTTGCAACCAGTGAAGTGTAGGATAGGATTAGGATAAATTAATTTAATTTTTTTTCTTCGCATAATTGTTTACTATAGTTTTGATTTTTGGTTTTCAATAAATTCAACTGTAAAGAATTATTTATTCTTATGGATAAGGCTATATATTTCTCTTATCATAGATGTACCCGATGAATAAATCCTTCATGAATGATATTTATTTCAATATATTATAGTTGTAGTTAATTGTTTTTTAAGTGGTTAGTGTAGTATAATCTTTGTCTTTAGTTTTTAGTTAGATTTCTTTTTGCCCTTTTAAAAATAACTTGTTGGCTAAGCGATAAAGGAATTTCTTGCATAAAATAGAAAGAAATGAAAGGTTTGCATGTTGGTGTTTTCCCTTAGACCAACTTTTTGTGCAAGAACATTTTTTACAAAAGGGAAGCACTTATTCATTGACACTCTCAAAACTTTTTCTCTCGATATTTGAATAAGTTTTATTATCACTTATTATATTCATGTTTCACATGGAAAAAAAATATTATGGACATATATTCATCTTATAAAGTAGTGAAAAGGAATCTTTTAATATTAAAAAAACTATGCAGTTCCTTTTTGTTATGAAAATGAACACTTAAGGATTTTCGTTTTGATATCTTTATTGAATTTTATTTGGAAAGATCTTTCTTAGTTGGATTACCTTTGAGTTTTGATTTTGTTATAATGTATATAGTTAATTAAAGTTTGAGAATCAAAATTTTTCTTTTAGATTAAGACCACTCCAATCCATTTGAATGTTTTTGAAAGATAATTTGATTTTATATTGTCATAACAAACAACAAAGGATATTCCTTCCAGTAGACTGGAAATATGTTTGAAAAAATACTCAGGAAAGTGCTACTCTTGAACTTTCTTGTCTAGATTACCTTGAAAATGCTACGTTAGCAATCTCTGGAATTTATCAATTCAATTTTTTTTAGAAATACATCCATGATCATCTCTTTTGTATATGGTTTATGATATGTTATTTGATATATTTCTCATGGAAATATCTTTCAAAGAAATTGATGTTTGGAGTCACTTTTAGCCCATCGTGATTATTCTAATTTAAATCCATAGCTACAATATTCACTTCTTGCCTCATCAAATTGAATCATTAGAATTTTCCAGAAGTAATAATCATCTCTCATGGCAAGGAGAAATTGATACTTTGGTGAAATATATCATATGTAACTTTTTAAATTGAAAAGTTTGGTGTTTTCAAATGTGCAAGGGACTTATTCATGGCATTGAGTCCAGAGGGTTTGAGTGTTTGTGGAATGTTTCACGTGATTGAATTGAAAATATGTTTTTACTATGCATTTCCATTAGCCTGTATTGTTAGGTTCCCAGAAAAATTTAATTGTTGCACCAAATGAAAGGGAAAATTTATATGTGTCAATTGGATAAGAGAATTTTGTTTCAAATTATTCACTTAATTATCAATTATCATGATTAAGATTTGGTTACCCAAAATCGAGGGAATATGGGTAACTCAACTCCTCGACCAAAACCACTCAAGAGAATCTCAAGATTTTCCCATACAAAAAGGTGGGTTAGCTCAACAACACTAATGCTCCCCCAAAACTAGCCACAAATCATTACTAACACTCCCACACAGTGTACTAGGTAGAATTAACTCTCCCCATACATGGGCAGGGGGGTGTTAGTGCTCAAAAAAGGCTTAAAAATCAAGGTAAAAAGCAATTTTTCAACAATCACGTGTTGGGTTTTCTCCTCTATAAAGACTAGGGATCATGACAAATGTTCTTTTGTGGTGTCAAAGTGAATGCAACACTTATTAAGGTGAACACGACGCTTTACAAAGTGCATACAAAACTCAGTAAGGTGCATATGAAACTTTTGCGACAATTAGGTGCATAATCGATGTGACACTTAAGTTTAACATTTTGGTGTGTAACAGATGCCCCCTAAAGTGTGAGGTCAGAAGAGAAATTGATAGCTGAAACACTTTACAAAATATTAATGTAAGGGTGTTGGAGTAGGAGATCCTAGAGGAATTTGCAAACTAACATCAAATAGTATATGTATATTGTCCATGAGGCAGACATACCCATGCTCAGAGTAAACTGACTCAAAGCACGGTCGTCGATTAATAAACTACAGATCCATGAAAGCATTGAATAAAGATATGGCCAACAAACATAAAATGTGGATTCATACCTCCATGACTTAATTAAGTCATAGACATGAAAGAATACATAGTGAATATATGATATGACAAAATAACATAGCCATAGACCAATACAAAGTGGATCTATGTGGTAGTATATATCAGTGGGGTTTCCAGTAGGGTGAGTCTACTGGAATCCCCAAAATACTCAGATAATCTCCATCGCAACCTAGGCAAATCACATAACAAAGTGAGCATTCAACCCAGTGTCTTCATCCCGATTCCGAAATAGTATGAGCCTAACCATGTGAATAGATGACTTGATGTTGAACATGGTAGAAACCACTTGACTACCGATCATTAATGTATATAATTAACAAGTGTGAGGGAAATGACCAATGATGACAATGACTCCCAAGGTACCCCAGGGAATGTGAATAAATGAGTTGAACTTGAAAATCCATGGAATCATTTGATCAGAGGCCAATGGTGTAAACCTACTGTCAAAGGAGGGGAAACCTATCATTGAGGCATGTAGGCTCCAAGGTACTAACTATTTTTCAATTCTAATTCCTGGATAATGTGTTGAATTTGACAGGAACATACTTATTGAAGGAGGGCCATGATGTATCCCCCATCATCGATGTGAAACTAACATAGGAAAGTGATGTAAGATGATAGATCAAATAAGTGTGGACTCACATGAGGATGAAAGATGGTAATACTACAGAATGGTTGGTTTGAGGTGAAACTTCCCTTAAACATTGTGAGGCACAAAAAGTGACTTGGAATCATTAACTCGACTGAGAGATAGACCATGGCACTCTTCGGGTGATCTAAAGGAGTATGAGGACTCATGGGATTGGTATGACTCATAGAGAAGAATATCACCCAACTTTAAGACAAGACGCAAATAATTGTCATGTTCAAGGGAGACACCAAACAACTACCATAATGCTTTCCAAAAATCATTGATCCACTTCCTTTAATTTTTCCCCCACCATGATTGGCGAGTACCTCTTTGTTTTTTAACGAGCTTGAGGATGATAACAAATGCTTGGTATATCTCATGTTCGATGAGTCCCTCATCACATGTGTAACGAACCTAAAGAAGCATGGGTTCAGTCATGTATGGGTCCTTCAACGCATGTTTTACGAGTCCAAATAAAGAAAAATCGATGGTCTTTTCATGTTTAGAGAGTCTAAAAATATATTAAATATGACTCCATGGATGTTCTTTTTCGTAAATTTATTCCCCCAAGCCTAAAAAAGTCTAATACAATACAAGGGAGAATTTATCCGGATTTTATGAGCAGAACGAAATGAATACAGATTATTATTAAAGTATGTTTAACACAAGATATACAGTAAAATGAGTTTCTATTCAATAAGTAAATAAGTTGAAACTATAAAATGCAGCAGAATACAAGCTTTGCTAGAATGGTGGCGACTTATCTATGAGAAGAGATGTGACGATTGCGCTCATTCATAGGAAGATGATTACAATGAGGCTCTGAAGGCCTTTTTACAGTAAACAAGAATGTCAAAAACCCTAGACATCCAAAAACATAACCCTAGGAGATGAAGCGCCAAAATTCATGTGGGCCCCATTTGGGTAAGTTAGTACATCAACTTCCCGAGGTCATAACTTTTGCATATGATCTCCATTTTAGGCACACAATAGCCAGTTGGAAAGTTTTATCCAAGGACTACACATATTATCATCAAAATCTGACTCCATTTACTATATGACTATGGTGATCCCTAAAAATGTTGTTTAGGGCCTCAAAACAGCCTTGGAAGTCAGGGACCTGAAAACTAGGAAAAAATACCAAAATGAGCCAATTGGAATAGGTGGGAGGCCACCGACATCCATATAGATCAATCCTCCCCCATTAGGAAGAAATGGTCTCCATTGTGTTGAGTTCCCCCATTAGATGAGTAAATGGTCTCCATTGCATTGAGTTCCCCCATTAGATGAGGAAATTTCTGCTAAATTTGGCCTCGGGTGAGCCACTTGCCTTGGTGCAGGAGTTGTTATGCTTTGACAACTCGATAAAGATGGATCCTTTGTTTGCGAGTTCCCTTGACCTATTTATCTAGAATATGATCATTGGATGTGTGTTGTATGCATTCAGGGTTGAACTCTGTTGGTTTCAGTTGTTCTACTATCTCTGAGGTGTCCAATAATGGTGGGAAATAAGGTCGAAGGAGATCCACGTTGAACATTGGGTGCAGACCAAGGAAAGGAGGAATGTTGAGCTCAAAAGAATTATCACCCACATCCTTGGTGATGGTGTACAAATGATAACAGAGTGGGAAAATATTCTGATGGGGTCCTGTAAGGAATTCTTTCTGCAAGTTCAACCAAACTTTGTCTCCCACCTGAAACTTATGTGGCACCTGGTGTTGATAATGGCATTGCTTGTACTTGTCATTAAACTTATGTAGGATATCCTGAACTTGTTGGTGGATGTTTTGGATCTGCTCAATGAACTGGGTGGCTTTGTCAACCTCAGTTGGAGTAGGAGATGAGTCAGTCGAGGTGACCACAAGGGGTAGTGCAACATCTATGGGACCCAATGATTGGAATCCCAGCCCCACCTGAAAGGGGTTATGGTCAGTTGAGCTATACAGGGCTCGGTTGTAGCTATATTGAATGTAGGGACGACTCTCATCCCATGGTGCTAGGAATTATACATGTGCATTATATGCACAATCATTTGATTTATGACCTAATTTTGGCCATCTGTCTGGGGGTGGAAGGTCATGGATTTGGTGAGTTTGGTGTCTAGCAGCAACCAGAGGCCTGACCAGAATGTGCTAAGAAATCGATTGTCCCGATCTAAGACAATGGTTTGTGGGATTCCAAAATGTACCCAGACTCATTCAAAGAAGAGCTTGGCAGTGGCCTCTATTGTGATGCTCTTCTTGCAAGTAGCTAGAATTTCCATCTTAAAAAAGAGATCCAAAACCACAAAAACATAGTCATTTCCCCGCTTGGTGTATGGGAGGCCCAACATGTAGTCCATTGACATGGATTCCCATGGCATGTGAGGAGTAGGCAGAGGGGTGTACAGGCCTTATTTCTTAGTGGTCGGTTTGGAAATAGCACAGGCAGTGTAGGACCTGATAGACTTGTTGACCTCCTGTCGAATTTTCAGTCAGTAGAAATGTTTATGCAGCATTGCCACTGTCTTTTCGATGTTGAAGTGTCATGCCACCTGACTATAGTGGGATTCCCAAATCATCTTCACTCACTTGCTTGATGGAAGGCAGATATGGCCCAGACGACACAGCATCCCGTATTGAATATGGAAATTAGTGACAACTGCGTTTGTGCCCAATAATTGGTAGGTGGTGGAAGGGTCTGTCTCATAGAGTTGGGGCCATATAGAGGTCTCATGGACACAAGATTATAGCATCGTGGTGAGTGTCGTGACTTGTGGTTTTTTGAGGCAATCAACAACACAGTTAGTGCTTCCTTTTTATACTTGATATTAAGGTGGAATTGTTGCAAGTATGTATACCATTTATGATGTCGGTCATTCTACAATTTTCCTTATGTCTTCATGAAATGCATTGGCTTATGATCACTGTGGATGATTGTCTCTTTCTTTGTCCTAAGTAGCATACTTACGAACAACATCTAATAGTGTCTCACTATGATAGGCCGTAGGTTGGTCATGTTGAGTGAGAATGATGCCCATAGCATAGTCTGAAGCATATGTCTCAATCTCAAAGGGATGTTGCATGTTCGATAATGAAATTAGTGGGGTTGAGCACAAGTTTTTCTTCAAATCATCGAACTCTTATTGTTGGGACCATCCCCACACAAATTTCTCCTTAACACCATCCTTGGTTACTTGGTTGAGGGCCCATGCAATATGGGACAATCCCAACATGAACCTATGGTAGAAATTGGCAAGGCCCAAGAATCTCTGAAGCTCATTGAGTGTGGTTGGGGCTAGACAATCACGAATGACTTGGATCTTGGTTGGATCCACATGTACTCCATGTTGATCAATGATGTAGCCCAGGTAATGCACCCTATCCATGCCAAAGGAGCATTTTTCCAAGTTGGTGTATAGCTTGTGATGCCGTAAGGTGTGCAAAACCTACTGAATATGTTGCAAGTGTTATGCCCAAGTATTTTTGTAAATGAGGATGTCATCCAGATACACCACTACAAAATTATTGGTGAATGGTCGCAGGATATTTTCCATCATCCTCATGAAAGTGGTTGGAGCATTTGTCAAACCAAATGGCATGACCAACCATTCAAAAAGACCTTCATTTGACTTGAAGGCAGTCTTCCATACATTTATCTATTCTATTGGGACCTTATGGTAGCCAGACTTCAATTCAATTTTACTGAAGTATTTGGCCCCCGTGAGTTGATCAAGAAGGTCTTCGATTCGGGGAATCGAGTATCGTTTTCTGACTATGATTTTAATACCATTTTCTGACTATGATTTTAATTAGGGCCCGGTAATCAATGCAAAGTATTCAGGTTGCATCTTTCTTCTGTACCAGCGTGATTGGGCTCCCTCAAGGCAATGAGTTGGGATGGATGTGCCCCTTTGTGGAGTAGTTCTTGGATCTTCTTCTTGATCTCCTCATTCTCTAACAGAGAACAGTGCTACATTGGACCATTGGGAAGTGGTGTGTCGGGGGTCATATCGATGGGGTGATTGACCTAACAGTGCAGAGGTACCCCGGTAGGTGAGAAGAAGATATCTAAATATTCTTCCACTACCTTATCCACTTTCTTCTACTGTGTGGAGAGGTCGGCCATGGAGACCCTGGATGTGGTTGCGATCTTTCGCTCATTCTAAGAGTGAATCATGAAGAAGACAAACTTTCCCGTCTGAGTGATGACCTTCATGGATTGATTGGAAGAGATCATGGAAATAGTACTAGGTGGGACTGCCTCGAGTATCCTATACAATTTATTTTTCAAAGTAATAATAAGAATGCAAGGCCTAGACTCATATACAACATGACATTTCCATAAATATGGTTGGCCAAAAGAAAATTACAAACTTCAAGAGGGGAAACATCGAGGGGGTGGAAGGTCATGGATTTGGTGAGCTTGGTGTCCAGCAGCGACCAGAGGCTCAACTAGAATGTGCTGAGAAATCAATTTTCCTGATCCGAGACAATGTTTTGTGGGATTCCAAAATGTACCCAGACTCGTTCAAAGAAGATTTGGTAGTGACCTCTATTGTGATTCTCTTCTTGCAAGAGGCCAGAATTTCCATCTTAGAAAAGAGATCCACAACAACAAAAAAACAGTCATTTCCCCGCTTGGTGTATGGGAGGCCCAACATGTAGTCCATTGAGATGGATTCCCATGGCATGTGAGGATTAGGCAGAGGGGTGTACAGGACTTATTTCTTAGTGGTCGGTTTGGAAATAGCACAAGCAGTGCAGGACCTGATATACTCATTGACCTCCTGTCGAATTTTCGGCCAGTGGAAATGTTTTTGCAGCATTGCCACTGTCTTTTCAATGCTGAAGTGTCATGCCACCTGACTGTATTAGGATTCCCAAATCATCTTCGCTCACTCGCTTGATGGAACGTAGATATGGCCCAAACGACACAACAGCTCGTCCTGAAGATGGAAATTAGTGACAACTGCGTTTGTGCCCAATAATTGGTAGGTGGTGGCGAGGTCTGTCTCATAGAGTTGGCGCCATCTAGAGGTCTCATGGCCACAAGAGTCTAGCACCGTGGTGAGTGTCGTGACTGGTGGTCTGCTAAGGCAATCAACGATGTTGTTGGTGCTTCCTTTTTATACTTGATGTTGAGGTGGAATTGTTGCAAGTATGTGGACCACTTATGATGTCGGTCATTCCGCAGTTTTCCTTGTGTCTGCATGAAATGCACTGGCTTATGATCATTGTGGATGACTGTCTCCTTCCCAATATTGTAATGTATCCATTAGCACTAGGATTTTACAATGGAGTACATTTCTTTGTCATAAGTAGGGTAATTACGAACAACATCTAATAGTGTCTCACTATGATAGGCCACAGGGTGGTCATGTTGAGTGAGAATGGTGCCCACAACATAGTCTGAAGCATATGTCTCGATCTCAAAGGGATGTTGCATGTCCGGTAATGAAATTAGTGGGGTTTAGCACAAGTTTTCCTTCAAATCATCGAACGCTTATTGTTGGGACCGGCCCCACACAAATTTCTCCTTAACACCACCCTTGGTTACTTGGTTGAGGGCCCATGCAATATGGGACAATCCTAACATGAACATGCAGTAGAAATTGGCAAGGCTGAGTGTGGTTGGGGCTGGCCAGTCATGGATGACTTGGATCTTGGTTGGATCCACATGTACTCCATGTTGATCAACAATGTAGGCCAGGTAATGCACCAGGTCCATGCCGAAGGAGCATTTTTCCAAGTTGGCGTATAGCTCGTGTTGTCGCAGGCTGTGCAGAACCTCTTGAATATGCTGCAAGTGTTATACCCAAGTCTTGTTATAAATGAGGATGTCATCCAGATACACCACTACAAAATTATTGGTGAATGGTCGTAGTATATTGTCCATCATCCTCGTGAAAGTGGTTGGAGAATTTTTCAAACCAAATGGCATGACCAACCATTCAAAAAGACCTTCATTTGACTTGAAGGTGGCCTTCCATACATCTATCTGTTCTATTGGGACTTGGTGGTAGCCAGACTTCAGTTCAATTTTACTGAAGTATTTGTCCCCCATGAGCTGATCAAGAAGGTCATTGATTCGGGGAATCGAGTACCGGTTTCTAACTATGATTTTATTCAGGGCCCGGTAATCAATGCAAAGTCTCCAAGTTGTATCCTTCTTTTGTACCACCATGATTGGGCTCCCTCAAGGCAATGAGCTGGGACAGATGTGCCCCTTGTGGAGTAGTTCTTAGATCTTCCACTTGATCTCCTCATTCTCTAACAGAGAGCGATGCTACACTGGGCCATTGGGAAGCGGTGCATCGAGGGTTAGATCGATGGGGTGATTGACCTGATAGTGCAGAGGTACCCCGATAGGTGAGAAGAAGATATCTAAGTACTCTTCCACTACCTTATCCACTTGCATCTGTTGTGTAGAGAGGTTGGACATGGAGAGTCTAGATGTGGTTGCGATCTTTCGCTCATTGTGAGAGTGAATCACAAAGAAGACAAACTTCCCCATTTGAGAGATGACCTTCATGGATTGATTGGCAAAGATCAAGGAAATAATACTAGGTGGGACTACCTCAAGTATCCTATACAATTTATTGTTCAAAGTAATAATAACACTACAAGGCCTAGACTCATATACAACATGACGTTTCTATAAATATGGTTGGCCCAAAAGAACATTACAAACTTCGAGAGGGGAAACATCACACAATACCTTGTCTTTGAAGGGCTTGATGTCGTATGGTAGGCATCATTGTTGGTTGACGTGGATGTCGCTTCCTTGGAGGAACCATCCTATGGTGTAGGGTTGCAGGTGTGGCATTGCTGGAAAGGCAAGTCGCTTGACAACCTCTATTGAGATGAAGTTCTTTTGTCTATCGATATCAATGATGAAGTGCAGTAGGGTGCCCTTCACCCACATCTATGAATGAGAAAGGTGCTCACCTTCCTCTAGCTTGTATGGTTCACTGGGTTGTTTCTTGGTGGTAGCAACGATAGCACTAGGATATGTGTCAATGATCTGTCTCCCCCTTTCTCGTTCTTACTCAAATTTGGAACCCACATCTGATCGAGAGGCTTTCACTTAAGCCACCAGTGACTGGTTTGAGCGGAAATCAACAGTGTTATGCCAAGGGATCTTATCAAAGTCGCACCACTTCCCAGTATCTTTCTTTATATTTTGGGTGTCCTTCTTTGCTTGCAGCGTGGACTAGTTGTCCTGAGGATGTTTATCTTTTCTCTGTCCTTTTTCTGTGGTTTGGGACCACCATTTCCTAGATTTTTTGGTGAGGGGTTCCCAGGCTCAAATTACCACGTCTTTTCTTTGAGCTTCTGCTCGATTTTGATGAAATATTGGTAGGTTGTGCCCAAGGATGACATGTCGAGAAACTCCATTTCGGCCTGTATGTATCTATGCAGACCGCCATGATAATTGAGCACCAGATGTCTCTCATAATCTTTGATACCCAGCTTGGTGCACAAGGTATGGAAGATATTTTTGAACTCATGCATTGCTTGGTCTCTTTCCTTCTGCAGTGTGGTCCATTTTGTGTACAGGTCATCATAACTTCCAACAAGGTAGTATTTTTCCTTAATAGCATCTTTGAAGGACTCCCAGGTGACCTCGACTATAAATAATGAGGGTTCCTCTATTTCCTTTTGTTCACAAAAATTTTAACACCAATCTTTGACATGGGGAACGACTTTGAGGAGCACAAAAGTAGTTTTTTCTCTATTCGAGAAGCTATGGGCAGAGAAATACTCTTCTAGTAGATTCAACCATTTTTCTACAACATCTGTGTCTATCTGACCTTCAAATGTAGGAATATCTAATTTTATTTGTACCTTGAAAGGGGCGACATCTCTATTTGAGGAAGTTGCATCACTTGTTGGTAGCTGCCGAAGGATTTGTGCAAAACTATCCACCATCTCGTTCCTCTATTGCATGAGGGATTCCTCGAGCAACATTTTGAAGGGATATCTTGTCACTTTGTATTTCGTTTCTCCCACCATGAGAGGTTGCTTGGGCATGCAAGAGCTTTTTTCCTCAAGAGAAACAAGATCGAGACCCAATTCTTTATACCCTGACCTCGTTGGGGACATGAATTAAGAATGATAAGGAGCAGACGGCTTTGATACCATTGATCTAGATTTTATGAGCAAAAAAAAATGAATATAGATTATTATTAAAATATTATTAACATAGAATAATAGATATACAGTAAAATTGGTTTCTATTCAATAAGGAAATAAGATGAAACTGTAAAATGCAGCAGAAAACAAGCTTTCTAGAATGGTGGAATCTTATCTCTAAGAAGAGATCTGACAATTGCACTCATTCACAAGAACATGATTACAATGAGGCTCTAAATGCCTTTTTACGATAAACAGGGATTTCAAAAACCCTAGACATCCAAAAACCTAACCCTAGGAGATGAAGCGCCAAAAGTCATGTGGGCCCTGTTTGGGTAATTCAGTACATCAACTTCCTGGGGTCATAAATTTTGCATATGATCTCTATTTTAGGTGCATGATATCCCATTGGAAAGGTCTATCCAAGGACTACACATGTTCCCATTAGAATTTGACTCCATTTACAATTTTTCTATGGAGAGCCTTAAAAAAAACATTTAGGGCCTCAAAACAGCCCCGGAAGTCAGGGACTTGAAAACTAGGAAAAAACTACCAAACTGGAAAACTGCCAAAATGAGCTAGTTGGAATAGGTGGGAGGCCATTGACATCTATCTGGATCAAGAACTCTTCTAGTCATTTTTTACTAGAGTATACCTTTTTTGTAGTTAGTCTTATGAGACTAAAAAAGGGGTAAACTAACACTTGAAAGACGACTCTTCATGGTTTAACAAGCTCGAGGAATGATGAAGTATGCTAGCATTCTGCTTCATTTTTTAACGAGATTGAAACAAAAAATGAAACTGTGTTAGAAGTCCTTTATTTCATTTTTTAATGATCTTGACACAGAAACGAGAACTTTGCTTGAAGTGGGTTTCATTTTTTATTTAGCTTGAGAATGAAAAATAAACTATGCTTGGTGTAATACCCATCAGTGGGCCTATTCCCAACATGATTTCCATAGGTTGGTACATTGATTGATACCTATTGGCAGGTTTTTTCCCAACATAGTGTTCAGAGGTTGTTACTTTTCCTCCATCATCATCATAAGAAGTTGGAGGTTTAACTTCAATATGATGCCTAGAGGTTGGAGACATGCCCCCCAAGCTTTGGTTCATCCCCTGACTTTTCTCCTGCACTCGCATAGACTCCTAGATACTAATAGGGATAAGTTCACTGGAGAGGGAGGAAGAAAGAGGATCAATTGCGGTAGGTGAAGGAAGGGAAGGTTTAGGTACCAAATCTTGAAGAAGACTAAGTGACATGATTGTGGATTTTAACCTTGTACAATTATTTACTGCAAACATATTTTCAGTAAAAGAATAGAAAATATACAATGGAAAATACAAACATTACACGGAGATTTTTCCCCCCTGGAAACCCAAACTGGGAAAACCAGCATATTCTATATTCATTCATAGTGATACATTGTTTACAATACAATATGCATATAGGATCCAGCAGCATCCAAAACCCTAACCCAATGACTTGGATTAGTCAACAACCCTAATTCATTAACTAGAAATAGAAAACCATCGACAAAAACAATGTGCCAAAAAACTACCCAACAATGGACATGAAAATCAAAGCGACGTGAAAAATGAGGAAAAAAATGCAACATGTTTCTTAAGGAAAACAATTCAACATGGTTCTCGATGCAAAAAAAAAATCTCAGGGGTCTTGCCCCCAAACCCCCACGCAGGGGGGATATCGTCCCACTGCAACCCCCCCATGCATCTAGCGCAACATAGTATACACTAGAGCTAATCGTGCAAAGAATATAACACATACCCAAAAATGATGTCACCTAGTGTTTCAGTGGGAGATGAGCTAGGTACTACCCAAGGATCGAACGATTTAGAGGATCATTGCACCGTAGTCATAGTCATTTTTAACATGGAAACCTCATGTCAGGAAAAAGGTGGAGGTAAGGAAAAAACCCCCATGAGTGAGGAATATTTTAGGAGACCTACGCCCACACTCTCATACTAAATATCGGACTTTCCTAGGAAAGGGATGTTATTCACTGGGGAACTATGGAGATTTGGAGTGCAATAATAAATTTGGTCAATAGTCACAATCTTCCCTTGATGGGGAAATTGTAAACTGTGAAAAATTGAAGAAGAAACAATATTCATCTCATAGAACCAACTACAACCAAGCAATAAATTTTAATCCAGGGGAACGTCGACCACTTGAATGTTGAAACAAATGGCTTTTCCCTTTAATTCCACAGTGAAAGATTTCAAAATTCCGTAATGTTGGAAACCATGTCCATCAAATGCCTTTAGGGTGGTAGAAAATTACTTAATTTTAGGAGAACCAATGTCTCTCCAGTAGGACAAAGACACGACACATGTGGAAGCTCCTTCATCCAAAATAGTGTGATGGATGGTCTTCCCACCAACCATAGATTGAATTTGGAATGTCAGGTGGTGAGAGAGCCTCAGTTTAAAATAGTCCAGATTAAACATAATCATATTTGACACCTCTGGATCCACATCTCTAATGGATGATAATATGGTTCTATGTTGACTTGGACAGTTTTGTAGAACTTCAAGCGTTGACATAGCACAAGGTGCTTGTGCCAAATCTTGAACAATGTTGTATTTTTTAGCAGTGTGGGAACTTGGATTCAAAATTGACTTTCAAATTATGCCCTTGGGCAGGCGCAACATTGGCTCAACAATAGGCCTCTCAATATGAAGAGGAGAAAAATATGGAGGAGTGGAAGTGGAGGGCTTATCGATAGCACCTCCATTAGAATGATTATCTAGAGGAGTGTCATAAATCTTAGCTTGGTTTGTCATCCTAGTTATACCCTTACACATAAAGACCTGAGTGGAAGTTGAGGAAGCATCCAAATGGTGGAAATGACCTGCATTTCCCCCTTGTGGAGGGGCAATATTTTGTGCAACCATTTGTTGTTGATGAGTTGGGAAAAGGTTAGTTAACACTACAGGTTGGGAGGTACCTTTCATAAATTTAGTGACTTCCTCATGATGAGGGTAGTCTTTCATGTAGTGGTCCTCCATACAAATCATGCAGGGAAGCTTAGCTTTCCTTTTCGGTTGGTTATCAACATTTTTTGTGTTCTCCTATTGGTTAGAAGATTTCTTGGATTTACCTTTGTTTTTCTTCTTACCTCCAAGTTGTTGAGATGAAGTGGATTGGACCGCATTCACCTCAGAGGTTTGTGTAGGAGAGGGAGTAGTTTTGGTGTTGGTAATGGAACCCACCACATCGTCAACATGGGATTTCGGGGTAGGTCTTGACAGATCATTCTATGGAAGAGGAGCATGAGGGATCATATCATAAAGTGTGCCATATTGGGAATATACCAAGTCAAAATATTGAGCACGACTAATCACTTGCTCCTCAGTGTCAACACCACCCATGGCGACATCTCTAGCAATGGGTGGAAAAAGTGACTTGGTAAACCATTCTTCCAGGAGTTGGTTTGGAATATTATATTTAATCAATCATCATCGTTGCCTACATTCATGAATATAATCATAAATATGGGTGGAGGTAAATTGTCAAAGAGATCTTAAGAGCTCTGTACCGGTCTCATATTGAATCGGCAGCAGGAAATGTGTCAAAAAAATTCATATCTAAAGAGTTAAAGTCGTTAAATGAGTGCCACTTCATCTCAATATACCATTTGGTTGTCGATCTTATGATACTTCTCTGGAAAAGTATTAAAAGAATGGAATTTTCCATCAAAGAGTTTGAATAACACCATAGATGGAAGGTCATTATCTGGTTATTAGTGTCTTCTCCAGGTCTCTCGTCGAATCTTGGGATATCAGATAGTATTTTGGTAGGGGTTGGAGGAAAAAATAGGGCATTCAGTATGGGATCGTTGGTCAAACATGATAGCTCAAGTATATCTAATGTAGCTAAGAATGGATTCGGTTAGCTTGTGGATACTGGTAGTAACCATGTGACATAGGAACACCAACATGACCATATATAGGTTACAACAGGATGGAAAAACCATATGGTCCTCCCATGTACTATGGTTGACCTCCCATGTATTATGGTTGACCTAAAGGTCCCCCGATGTACTACAGTTGACCCGATGGTCCTCCCATTTATTTTGGTTGACCTAATGGTCCTTCCATGTACTATTTTTGAGGGTTTTGTGTTGGAATCATGGATTCCATGGATTGATTGGGAAAATATCCTTGTTGAGGAATTCACATCAGATTAGGTTAAACCCATAAAGGATTTGTGACTCTTGGATATGGTTGTCCATGATATAGGCCAGTAGTAGTGGGAATGGAAGGACCTACATGAGCATCTTCCCCCTAGGTTTGTTGTTGTTTCCACCAAAAATATATTTCCCACATATTTAAGGGTTTCCCCCCAGCATAAGGTTACCCCCCACTAAATACTGACCTCCATTGAAGGGTATAGGAGAACTCCCCATTTGTAAATTTGGAGATTTGGGTTGAGTAGCTTGTGTAAATTTGGTTGTTTGAACAACTTGACTATTTGTCATATCATCGATGGGATGACCAAGTAAAGAACTTGGTGTGTGCATATGTGGGATTAGTGAAGCAGGAATATTACTCGACCTGTGTGCGGAGAGATATGTACTCGCAAGTGGTTGTGTCATATTAACCTGGGTCACAGATGTTCCCAGTAAAGAAGAAGCACCAATAGTGGTGATATGTGTCACTGTGGCTATCTCTGGGTCCATTGGGGGAATTATTATTTTGTCTTTGTAATCAAAAGATAACCTATTGGATGAATTGGTAGGTAAAAAATAAGAAGAATAAGCATCAACAAATATTGTGGATGGTTGTTTGGCCAGTAGTGGGCCAAGTGGATTAGTTAAAGGGGTATTTTCATAAGGTATGACACCTTCTATGAAGGTTGTGACTGGTTCTTCTGTGTTTTTTCCACTTCCAAGAGCTACACTCCTGGTTTTAGAAGTTTGTTCTTTGACCATTCCTTCGTAAGAAGAGTCATGTTGAGGTTCCTGAACTTCAGGATCCAAACCTTCCATTCTGTAAGATCTTAAAATACCTTCATCAGGCAGGGTGAAAGAAAAATAAAAATCCTTAAGGACAACTACAAACCTCGACAAAAAACACCCCTGAAAAGATCTACAGGTAATCAACCAAGCAAAGGTAGATAGAAGTAATATTTCCCCTTTGGACAGGTGAAATCTCCCTAGGATATTTAGACCCCTATTGACCAAGACAAAAAAAGAAACAAATGGATACTAACATTCCTTTAGATCTATAATTTGTGTCTATGGATAGAGAAGATAGAAGAAATAAGTGTGACTTAATCCTTTTTCGATCGTTGTCCTCGCTATTCTTCAATACTTAGCCTTGTTTTCAAGGATCCTATCGTGATGAAGAAATTTTGCAAGGAATAAAACAATACTTTCTTCTTCTAAAATATATCGTTAGACAAGAACATGTCTATATGTATAAACATACATGTATAGACAATAGTATGACGGAAATAGGCCAAGTTATATTAATGGAGAAACATGGTGAAGTACTTACAAACCACCTTAAACATTGCAGCAACTCCTCCAAGCTCTTCAGTCCAGCGCTTGCCTAAATGTCTCAAGATCAGAATGATGATGCTTTTGATGGATTTCTCTCACAAGATCAAAGGTTTGACAATGAAATTATTTTCTCCTTTTCACCTTTGAGTGGCCTCATTATATAGGATTTGAGAAGCTTAACCACCATGAAAGATTCTAGGAAATGGTTGAGGATTTATCTCCTTAGGTTAGGATTTGATTACCCAAACTGGAGGGAATATGAGTGACTCAACTTCTTGACCAAAAACACTCAAGAGAATCTCGGGATTTTCCCATAGAAAAATGTGGGTTAGCTCAACAACTCTAACACTCCCCCAACAATGGCCACAAAAAGTTACTAATACTCTCACATAGTGTACTAGGGAGTGTTAACGCTCCCCATACATGGGCAAGGGATCGTTAGCGCTCAAACAAGGCATAAAAATCAAGGTAAAAAGTAGTTTTTTTACCATCACATGTTGGGTTTTCTCCTCTACAAAGACTAGGGATCATGACAGATGTTCTTTCATGGTCTCAAAGTGCATGTGACACTCATTAAGGTGCATAAGACACTTGATAAAGTGCATGCAACACTTAGTAAGGTGAATACGAAACTTTTAGAATACTTGTGACACTTAGGTGCATAATATATGTGACACTTAAGTGTGACATTTTTGTTTGTAACAATAAGATCATCAACATAAAGAACAAGGATTATGAGACGACTTCCCACTTTATTGGTATAGAGATTAGGATTAGAATGTCATCTAGAAAAGTCAATGTCAAGAAGAAAGTTGTCCATTTTCGCATACCAAGATCGGGGAGCTTTCTTAAGACCATAAAGAGATTTATTAAGGCAAAAAACAAGGCTAGAATCATTCTCGACATAGCCAAGATGTTGTTCAATGTAGATTTATTATCGCAAATCCCCATGCAAGAAGGAAGATTTTACATTCATCTGATGGACCTCCCATTTATGTGAGGCTACAAGGGCTAGAACAAGGTGGATGGAATTAATTTTTTCTACATGGGAAAAGGTTTCATTATATTCAATTCCTTCAACTTGGGAAAATCCTTTGGCAACTAATTGAGCCTTGTGTATTTCAACACTTCCATCTGATGCATACCTAGTTCTCTAGAACCATTTACATATGAAAAGTTTTATTCCTTTTGGAAGAGGTATAAGATCCCAAGCATCGTTCACCATTAAAGAGAGATACTCTTCATTCATTGTTGTATCACAATTTGGATGACATGAAGCTTATGCAAATGTCTCTAGATCACGAGTCTCTGAAACTTGAGCTAGAAGAGAAGAGGCTCACTGGAACTGTGAATGTGTCTAATGTTGATTTGAAGGATCACCTACAATATCACTAGTTTCTTCTCATGTTGAGCATACCCATCTAGGAAGTGATGGTGTTGGTGTAGGTTCAGGCTCAATGGAATCATCTAGAGGAAGTGAGCAGGCGGAGGTAGATTTTCATCCTCACTATCATCATCATCTAAAGAAGAAACCAGAATAGGAATAGAAGAAGGCACAAATGTTGAATATGTCTTGCAAGCCGAAGAAGTCACAAACATCGAATTAGGCTCGCATGCCAAGAGATTTTCATCAAATTTAACATCTCTTCTAATAATAATT